>JANHFP010007168.1:88182-99660 GCA_032468135.1 Calamaria suluensis
CGACTCTGTGTTTTTTTTCCAAAGGTAAACATAGTACTCTGTTACTTATCAATCATGCTAAGTTTTATACTCTCTCTGCCTGGTTTTTGTCTTTATTTTGTAGACTTAAGACTTCCTGACTGGATTATATTATACTATGTTTAGTTCCCAGAGACCCTTTGATTTATGTAGTGCAGAAGGAAAGATTACTATTTTATTTTTCTCACTGAATAGTAAAACATATAGAACAGAAACTCTGCTTTTCAAACAATAAGGATTCACAACTTATTATTTTTCTGAACTTAGAAACAATATAGAAGAGCATAATATTTGAAGTAAATTATCTCCTGGTCAGTGGAATATTTGAATCTATTTGTAAAAAGCAGACTTATTGTATTAGATACCAAAATGCATTTAATGTTAAGTTTAAAATCAATATACCTAGTGGTAGTATATTATAAATGAAAATACTGAAGACAGAAAAGCAATCTAAATACTTAGACATTGTCCTTAGAAAAGATGGACATTATTGCTTAGGTAGAGCTTATAAATTGAGAAAGCTTTAATAAATAAAAGAAACTTATTATATAAAAAGGATGAGGAATATTCCATCTTTATTTAGTATGGAGAGTATCTTTACATTTTAGTCTAAAACTGACATGTACAGGTAATGAATTCAGACTCAGTTCTCCCCCTTGTTCCTGCCTTCCTTCCTTTTTAGCATTTTCTACATTTTTACTCTGTAATGTACAAGCCCTCACTGGTTAATTATGTATATATTTAGGTACTCATGTGTTGGGCTTATTATTGTCATCTAATTAGATGTAACTTGAACTGCTTGCTTCTAGAAAAACCATTAAAAATTCTTTCCTAATGACCTAGAGATGACAAAATGTCTGTAAAGTGTGAAGAAGCAGACAAGCACAGGAACATCGCTTTTAAAGAGTGTTAATCCAGATGCTGCAATCATCTAATTAAACAATATTTTGCTGTCATTAACATTTTCACCAAGGGATTGCAGTTATAATTTTTTTGTCAGCTGTCTCTGTATCACTTTACTTCAAAACTAAAGTGCCATATAAAAACATTAAATTGGATGGTTTAATTAAAGTTACTTTAATGAAGAAACATTTTTGAAATTTCTTTTTTTCCCCTGTGTCTTAGTTTTTATTGTTCAAGTCATTTAGTGTCATTTAGGCTTGCAATATTTAATATTCAGGCCTTAATCTTTGTAAATTTAACTGAAATTTTTTGCTTCTTCAGTATAAGTAAATTATATGTCAATATTGTAAATGTGTGTATTTCTGTAGTTCATTAGGTAGCAGAGAAAGTAGCAGAAATTTTTGTGCTTAAGTTATCAGGGACAATGTAACAAATAATATAGTCCTCTTGGCCTTTTTGGCCTCCTAACTACCATTGTGCTGCTAACTATAAGTGGAAATGTAAGATTTCTCCTGGGGATAAATAGGTCCCTTTTATAAGCAGAGGAATAAATATTCAAGCAGTAGCACAGAGGAATATAAGAAATAACCTCTGCAGATTACACTATTCCTTCCAATGGCATTCACCGTTGGAAGCTACTGTAAATCAGCATGCATTGGGTCAAGCCTTCTAAAAAGCTACATAATTATTTGCTTTGAGCATTAATTAAAGTTATGAGATGTTATTAAGTTACAAAAAGATTGTGTATAGTGATACCTTTTTAAAAACTGGGCACTTCATAAATAAAAAGAGTGATCTGTCTGTTTTTGAAAAGACAATATTATCCACTAATCAAAGGATGCAGAAGTATATGCCAATATGGCAGAGATTTTGTGCTATATAACAATAATATTTTATACTGATTTTGTTTGTAAATATATTTATTTGTACTTATTAGTAGATGATTGACTATTATACAATATAATATAGATTTTTGCTTGTCTTAGTGTGTATTTTTTACTTATGGGTTGTATCTTTTCTAATTTTTTAAAAGTTCTTTTTAAATGTAAAAAATGTTTTGTTAATTGAGTAGATATATGATTTTGTAAATAATGTTTAAAAATATTTAGACATCATATATTGAAGTGCAAAAAGTATAAGTACAGTTAATGAACCTGTCAGGATAGAATTAATTCATCCTGAGAAAAGGTACATGCCTAGAATTCATATTTCAGCTTTTTGTGTACGATCAAGTATAACACATTTGATACATATTAAATGAAAATAGAATCACATGTAGATGCCACCATGATTTATATGATTATTCTGTACATAGGTCATGCACATACAAACTCTTTCATTATTAGTTAAGCTTATATACATGTATAATCCCAATATACTACTTGTTTAGGCTTTTTATAGCAGAATTCACAAATAATAGACTTTGCAATTGAATTTGCTACTTTTGAGACATGGGAGATTTGAATATTGACATATGTTGTCGGTAGTTTGCTTGAATTTATAGTTTTATATACTGCAGTTGTTTAGTTTCATCAGATAAAATATAAAATGTTTGATAATGACATAAGGACAATTATGTTTTGATTGCTATTTTAAAAAGTTTTATAAAGTTGTTAATTTAAACAAACATCCATAATTTTCATATTATTTTATCAGGACGTACCTATAATGATCTCAATCAGTATCCTGTGTTTCCATGGGTATTAACAAATTATGAATCTGAGGAGTTGGATCTAACCTTGCCAGGAAACTTCAGAGATCTTTCAAAGGTATGTTTCAGTTGTGTGTTTATTGACATGAGGTTTATTTCATTCTGTGAAAGAAAACAAGTATCCTAGCTTTTGGGAATGCAATTTCAATAATCACCAGATACCTGTAATCCATTGAGTCACTGTTTCAGACATATTTTTTAACCTACAAAGAGAAACAAAATGACCAAAGGCAAATAAAGTGAGCAAGAGCAGCTTGTAATTTCTCGCCATCTTAACCAGTTTATGATGGGACTGGATTATTCAACTCGAGTCCTAGGTGTGACTGGCCCTGGTTTTGCAATCGAAACAAGGGCCAGGAAATTTATCAAATTTCATTCCCATAGCAGTCATGGGATATGGATTTGTTATGTATTCCAAATGTCAGCAGTTCCCAACCTTTGTGGCTTGGCGGCCCAGCAGGGGAGAAAGGGGAACTGGGCAGTGTGAGCAGTGGGTTGGGTGCACATGCAGCTCAACTTGCACAAGTGCTGGAACAGCATATGTGTAAGTTGAGCTGTGTGAACATCTGTGTAAGTTGTGTAAGTTGAGCTGTGTGAATATCCAGTTGTGGATTGTGGCCTGGGGATTGAAGACCCCTGCTATAAATTAGCTCATTTGAGGTACTTTAGTTCAAAAATTGTTGCTCTATGACACACTGTTTTGTCCAGTTAATGGTTTCAGAGATAAAAGTTTAGATAGCATAAGATAGGATCTTTATTATAATGCTACAAATTTTGGTAAAGATACTCAATGTAAAGTAATGTAGAGAGAGATTTTCTGATTTTGGGAGAAATTGTAACTTTATATTGAATAGTTTAAATTTAGTTCTATTTATTTTGTAGAGGAAAAAGGAAATCAGATTTTATCTTGTTGTTGTTGTTGTTGTTGTTGTTATTTATTATTATTATTATTATTATTATTATTATTATTATTATTATTATTATTACACTATTCTAGCTCAATTAGACTCATCAGGCAACATTACACATTGCAATACAATAAATAATACTTCCATGGTACGACATTCCATGGTACGACATTCATGATATATATCAAAATAGTAACAAATTATAAAGAGCAATAATAATAATGATGATGATGATGATGATGTAATGGCACATTTCAAAGAGTTTGCATATCTAATAATTACTTTTAAACTTTAATCTCAAATAGGTTTTCCTGGACAGCAGATAGTTATTGTTGTTGTTCAGTTGCTAACCTGTCTCTGACTTTGAGACCAAATGGACAGTAGATATGTAGTTCCATAAAGCATGTAATTAAGTTAATATAATATATTATTCACATAGAGATCATGTTCCCATGTGACCAGAAATATTCCATTTATTTTTTTGAAGAGAAATAAGACATTTCGAATGCTTAGAGCCATTTTGAGATATGCTGATATCTCAAAGGAGATATGCTGTATTGAGATTGAAAACTGTGATTGAATGATACACAAAAATAAAACATTTTCTAATTACACATTCATCTCAAGATTTTAAAACTGATGTTGATGTCTTCAAATCATATGGTTAAAAAACTGTTATATGCCTAGGATATTTATTTAGTATACTTCCCAAATCTGGGAAATTGACAAGAAAAAGAGAACTAGAAAAAAGGAACTTTTATTGCTACATTGTTTTATTTTATATTTTACTCCTACAAAATTCTTCATAAAATATACACATAGCTTTTTTGGTATATAAAACCACAAATTATCCTATCAAAACTGAGGGCCCAATACTTACTCCTAGCTGGTTCTCTCAGATAAAGTCATATATAATTGGATGGGTCTCTACTATCTTCCTTTGCATTTATAGCACTATTTTCTGAGCAGCGAGATTTCTGACTTCTTTATATTCAATATAACTTGAAGCATTAATTACTTTTATGTGATTAAAAAAGAAAAAAAACTAGTGCCCAAAGAGGAGTCATCAAATAACTATAGGAATTATATTTAATTTAAAATGCTGCTGAGAAATACTTTTTGTATTCAACAATTCAGCTTTTAACAATTCAGCTAGTCTTGTACATTTATGTATAAGATACAAGTGAAATGTACTTCACTTCTCAACCACCTGTTTGATCCTTAAGTGAAATATTAGAATGGTATAATATGCTTCATAAATTAAGGCAAATATATGTGTCCCAGGATAATGTTTCAAGATCCAATCTGGTCCCAGTGACTGAGCCAGATTGGGTCTTGCAATACGCTTCAAATATTGCCATATAAAATAAACCAATTCAAAAAGTAAAATGATAATTTCAGTTCAATTTAGCAATTTATGTTAGATTTTGGAATATAAGATCAACTTCTAAGAAAAAAATAAACATCTATTCTTATAAACAATTTACTTTTACAAACTGGAAAACCCACTTTGTTAAATAATGTATTTTAAAAGTATTCTCTTTCCTACTTTCTATTCTAATGCAATGTTATCAACAAAAATCACAACATGTTTAAATGTAATTGATGCATTAACTGTATATATTTATCACAAATTTCATTGTTTTCATTGAATATTGTATTAGAAATAATATAGTGCAAAAATTATGAAGAATCCACTCTAATATTTCTCATTAGAATTTCTTCAGAGTGAGTTCATTGATATATGGATGAACCAGTAAATAAATATAGCAATGTACACATATATGTTTATACATATATATATTAGGAATGTGGTGGCTTAGCGGGTAAGGCAGCTGAGCTTGTCGATCAGAAGGTCGGCAGTTCAGCGTTTCGAATCCCTAGTGCTATGTAATGGGGTGAACTCCCATTACTTGTCCCAGCTTCTGCCAAGCAGTTTTGAAAGCATGTAAAAATGCAAGCAGAAAAAATAGGGGCCAACTTTGGTGGGAAGGTAACAGCATTCCATGCACTTTTGATGCTTGACATACCGGCCATATGACCACGGAGACGTCTTTGGACAGCGCTGGCTTTGAAACAGAGATGAGCACCACCCCTTAGAGCCGGAAACGACTAGTACATATGTGTGAGGGAAACCTTTACCTTTATATATATATTATATTATATTGCACAGTAATAGCAATAAAAAATGTCTAACAAAAGCTAAGATATTAGTTTCTGTTATCATCAGTACTAAAGTACTAAATTGATTAATTGGTCCCTTTTCTTGTATTGCTTACTTTACAGTATCTCAAGTCCAGAAAGCCCACTTTTGTACTTCACAATTTTTTTAATCTTATTTTCAAAATTAATTTCCAATGTAACAAAAGGCATAGTTATTTAAAATGTACATGGAGTATAACATGTTACAGAATGTTTTAATTACATTTAAGTGTTTTAAATATCAAGTTTTATTTAGTAATTAAGGCATTAGCTAAAACTAGTGCCACCTTGGACAGAAAGTCAGATGGGTGACTTTAGGTGAGTCACTACCCTTACACTCAGCCCTAGGAAAGAGGCAGTGATAAACCACTTCTGAAAAACCAAGAAAACTGCCAAGAAAACCACAAGGACTGCTCCAGACAGAATCTGGGAAGTAGACATGATTGAATTGAAGGGGGACAAAAGTGTTTTAGGAGCTTACTTTAAATGAATGATTTGTTCAAAATAATGGTCAGATTAAAATATAGGCTGGTCTCTAATTCAAATAGGTTATACCCATTCATCTTTTCCCATATGTAAATATTCTATTTCTGCTCTTTTGCCCTTAAATAAGGCATTTCCTTTCTCTTTTTCTAGGAAGTGACCTACAAAGTTACTTTTAAAGTACATAATTAGTTCGGTAATTATTCAAAATAGCCCCAGGAACAATTCTTGGAAATCTGGTTTTAGAAATCAGGATAATTTTGTGTGTCATTGTAAAGATACAGCTTTCAATGTTGGTTTCTGCTTTTGTTAGTTGCTGATTTGAACAGGAAATGTTACAAATAAGCAACTCTTCCATTTAAAAAAATACCACAGCATTTGTCTTCATATTTCATTATACATATTTAATTGTACTTTTGAAAATTAAGGCAAAGTATTTGTCAAGGTGTTTTATCAGTTAGACATTTGAGACTTCAAGTTATATTCAAGACATACAAAAGGTCAGAGGTTACATTTATTGTTTGACAAGTTGAAAAGCTAATGAAAGAGACTGTCATAGATCCATAGATTATCTCGGCATGAACAAGCCATTGGGAGATCTGCTTATTTTCAACTTGATTGGATCTTCCTTTAAGGATACCACTAAGTTTTCAAGTAAGAAATATTTTTGCAATTTTTATTTTAGTTTAATTTTCCCCTAAGAAAAATAGCTTAAAATGTTTTTATATAGAATTATATAGTGCATTATACTTTAGCATCCTGTATCATCTCTGCTCATTAAAGTATAAATAGGCTTTTCCCTCATTATATCCAATCATACAAAATATTATAGGTTGTAGCTCCATCACAAATTCTTCTAATATTAACCAATATGAAATATCAAACATATCAATCTGCCAAAAATATTTATTATTATTTATCACAAAATTAGATAATAATCATAACAGGTTATTTATGTTATGCTTTAATTTACAAAAAAGGGAGTAATATAGTGAGGTTTTAAAATTAATAATTAAATAAAAGTGATTTTTTTTTCAAGCAAGAAATCTTCATATAACCAAAGACTACAGCAATGCTTTTCCATGTATAACTTTTTATTTAATTTTATTTAATTGGGTACTGAACAAAATTTCCCATACAAAATTCAATTTTTACTTAATCAGTTAATTACATTAACTTTCTAACTTTAAAGTTATTAGAATTGTCCTGCTACCATATCTGTTTCTAATTGTGAAAGAAGCAGTAATCAGTTAGGTCCTAGGAACATTTAAATCATTAAATAAATATTTGACAGTCTATATGAGAGAACTACATATTTATCAAAGAAAGACCAAATATCAGATTCTTGGGTGAAATAATATATGATATATATAATATGAAATAATATACATTAAAAGAATTATTTATATACCATGCTTGTGAACATACATAAAAAAGCTAGTACAATTTGAATTAAAACAGTTATAGTTGAATCCCTATATAGATCTGTGAACTTGTATATATATTAATAAAGCAAATCTCCAAGATAAGATTTATTTCAGAAAATGTTAGTAAGTGAAATGTCAAGTAATAAGTAATATTTTTCTTCAGAAGTCCTTTCAAATGGGGTTTTTCCAGGAAAAACAGTTAACCATCATTTCACAATAATATTTAAGAACAACGCCTTGTATTCAAGTAAATTGACACTATACTGCCTAGAACCTGAAATTAGAGCTTTTTCCAAAATTGAATAAATAGTTAACTACCCCAGTTTGTATCTACATTATCTAGCAATGGCACTCTTGGATTTCTTCAAGACAAAGCTATTTTGCAAAGAACTCAGCAGCACAACATAAGTACAATAGCAGCCTTCCCTGTATGTTCTCAGCACCTAATATTTGAAAGCATACTGAGTTTAGGGAGCAGACTAAAATTACTAAAGGCAGTCTCCAAGATATCTTCAGATGAGAACAGAATGAGGTCTACACAAAGAATACCATATGTTCACAGGCATAGAAAAGAGAGACAAGGTGTACAAATATTAATATGAATATAAAACCTAGTAGTATGCTATAGTTAAACATGCCATTTATTTGAATGCCTTTGTTTGTTTTGGAACAATTGTGTTGTGCTTTTCACCAAAACAATTCCCAGAACAGTTTTCAAATAATATATATATATAAATAGTCGTACCAAGAAAATGCATCACAATAAAAGCAGCAATTAAAAGCAGCAGGCAAAACCATCCCATAGCAAGTACGTATTTCTATTTTAGGGGTCATGAAAGAGAAATGAAGGATTATGTGCCATTAACAACTGAAGTAAAACTCCCAATTCCAATCCCTGCTGTGATTGCTATACAACATTCCTTTCCTGTCAAGTCTGATCACAAACATACTTAAAATAAAATGTTAGGGTTTTTTCAGGCCCTATTATTGTAACCTCAACAGCTATTCTGGCAATTGTATCAAATGTTGCATCAACCTTTGCTGCATGAAATTTACCAAATCCTATTACATCAATTCAAGGCTTGGCTCTATCTTGTTGAATAATTAATCAAGAAGGCAAAGTAGTAAAGAAATAATGATTTAACTATTAATTAATACTAAGGGTATAATCTACAGTCCATGTATTACATTTGTTGTACAAAATAGTGAACCAAAGAAAACTAAAAAGGCTGGGTAGCCTCTGAAACCTGAATAAAATGAAAAATGTAAATATTTATTTTATTGTTCTTCCAGTAGTTGGAAGATGCCTGGAAAAGATTAAGAAATGGGTCATGCTTTCCTTTCAAGAATGTTTAGTGAGGTCTTGCAGTGCAATCTGCATCAGATAAGCTTGATCCTAAGGGATTACTAAAATATTTTGCACACATGAGAAAGCTATTAGCATACCCTTGACACAGCAAAGTATTAAACAATCAGAATGTTTAGGGAAACCAAAATCCTGGTATATTAACTTAAAACTAAAATTAACTTCTATAGTTTGTTTCATATTTACTAAACATTTATTAGCAACCTAGAAGTAATTCAATGAGTATCTGGAATGTATAATCAATATATTCTATGCATTACTTTGGTTAGATTTATAATATCTTAAATTGTAGTACACTTCAGAGTTATAGTAGATACGTTTATAAAGAGACTTTCTAAATATATATTTTAAATAAATACAATAAAGAATTTGTTAGGTTAGGTTATGGAATAAAACAACGACCATAAGATTAGTGTCATATTTGTTTTATTAGTTTATAGTTAACCCAATTTTGGGTTAACTAATAAATATATGCCTAAAATTTATCATAGTGTGGATTCTTTAAAATGTTTTTATTTTAATTTTTTAGTTTATTTTATTAATATGAGTATAGTTAGTCCATACAAAGAAATGCACTGAGCTAAGCTGACCTTTCTACTTCACAGTGTTAGTTAAAATCTCAAATGTTTATGAGTAGAGAGAAGTTATCTCACTAATATTTTGTTTAGAAGTAAAATAGTACAAAAATGTGCAAGCTATGGGGCACTGCCAGTCATTTTTCCAATATGATGTCCCTTTATAGGAAATAAAAATGACATCATTTTTGAAGTTAAAATTTGCACTGTGGATTAGATTTCTCAGCTCATTTCTTTCAGTGGATTACTTTTGAATGACCTATGAAGAAAAAGAAGAAAATATCAGGTCAGCCACTGATCTCCCCATCTGGTTTCCTTGACTCATAATACAAAATCCACCATTCAAAAGGGAACAGCAGTGGAGACCCAATTGATTATGAATTTAATATGATTTAAGAGCAATAATGATGGGGATGACTGGACTGAATGGGGTAAATTGATTTTGGAGCAGGTTCTATATTATCTAGGTTAAAGTAATAATTGAATAAAAGAACTGGTGTGGATGGGTTCAGTGGGGTGGAAATTAAAGAACAATGTTGTTAAGTCATTTGGTTCACCAGCTATTTGATTTATTTTATGGAAAATTTAAAGACTTTTGAAATGTGCATATGCACATATAAATTAATATATGGAAATTCCATCAAAATATGTGTTCTCTGTTTCTATGAGATACAAGAAAAAATGAACTTTAACTATGATAGTTAAAATAAAATCAATCAAACAATAAATTGAGGCAAAATATCAATTTCAATAGGAAATCAGAAGTTTATCTTCTGATAAAATTGTGGATATACTATGAAAGCATTAAAAGTTTGATAAGATTATTAGAATTTCCTAGAATATGATAAGACAAAGGGACATTTTTTCTGTGTTTTCTTTAGTGTGCTACTACAAGCTTTCATAGTATATCAGTGTTCACTATTCACAGCATATTAAGGGAACCAATTAATGTAAGAAAACTTTAAAAATCATTTTCAATACACTAAATAGGCCAAAAAAGAAGAGGATCTGTTCAATTTTTATTTTCTAAAGAATGTTTCTTTGTTTATACCCTATTTTTTATAAACAACTGAAGATGGTAAACTTATCTAAAACTCCTCCCTCTGTCTATTTTCTTCACAACAACTCTGTGGGTTGAGTTGGGCTGAGAGAGGCTGGCCCAAAGTAAAATTTCTATAATATTAAAAAAATATCATTAGTTCTCACAACTCAAACAAATACTTTAGTAACCATACTAAACAATGACACTTCACTTTCTTAGGCACTAGGTGATATATCAATACTAAAATACAGATCCAACAAGATTTTCACACACAACAAGCAACAACTGAAAAGGGATGCTAACATAGAATCATACCCTGTAACAAAGTCATATGTTTACTTTGTACCCACATTTACATCATTAGCACTACCACAGGTCCAACAATCTCACACACAAAATGGGACGTACCCTTACCTGCTGTTCCCCCATTATGATATTGACCATGATCTGTCTGAAAAAAGCTGATGTGGTTCCCATCTTCAAAAAAGGAAATAAATGGTTCCAGGAAACTGCAGATCAGCTACTCTAAGAGAACCTGGGAAGATCCTGGAAAAGATAATCAAGCAACAGATCTCTGAACATCTAGACACAAGCAAAGCTATTAATAGAAGCCAGCCTGTGTGTCCAGTTCTGGTCACCTTGATACAAAAGGTTGTTGACACAATGGAAAGAGTGCAAAGAAGAGCAATAAAGATTTGTTATGGTGCTGGAGGCTTAACTTATGATGAACAGTTGCAGCAATTTGGCATGTCTCTGTAGTGCCGTGTAACGGGGTGAGCTCCCATTACTTGTCCCAGCTTCTGCCAACCTAGCAGTTTCGAAAGCACATAAAAAATGCAAGTA
>JANHFP010007168.1:143818-163452 GCA_032468135.1 Calamaria suluensis
CACCAAAGGTGGTCCCTATTTTTTCTACTTGCATTTTTTACATGCTTTTGAAACTGCTAAGTTGGCAGAAGCTGGGACAACTAACGGGAGCTCACCCCGTTACGCGGCACTAGGGATTTGAACCACTAAACTGCCGACCTTGTGATTGACAAGCTCAGCTGTCATACCTGCTGAGCCACCGCGTCCCCTTAGGGAAATATTAAGAATCCTATAATACAAACCTAATTTTATATATCCATTATTGACATTTCTTTTCTGTTTCTTAGGCCTCAGGGGAGCACCAGGATATTCTCTAGATCAGGCTCATCACCTTCCTATTGAAATGGATCCATTGATCGGTATGCTATGCTAGATGTAAAACAAATAAGAAATAATTAGTTTCAACAATAATTTAGTGTATAATATTTTCATGAATTAGAAGAATTCAAAATAGAGAAAAATAGTTACAGCTCACTAATTTTACACTATGAAATATACATAATGTTAGGGAGAAATTGCTTGCAAAGTAGTATGTATTAGAAAAACGTTGGCTCTTTGTTGAAACTTGAAAGATTGAATTGAAGGTATAGTAAGTCTACTGTAGTGCCTGAATCAGCATGTTCACTCACATGCAAAGTTTATTTTCATGATATAAGTGCCTGAAAGAATTTACTTTTTTTCTTGTTCTGCACAGCCAATAACTCTGGTGTGAATAAACGGCAGATCACAGACCTTGTGGATCAAAGCATTCAAATCAATGCTCATTGTTTCGTGGTAACAGCAGATAATCGCTACATTCTTATCTGTGGTTTCTGGGACAAGAGCTTTCGAGTTTATTCAACAGAAACAGGTGGAATTTTCACATGGAATTTTATTCCTTTTTCTATATCATTCACAGAATGTCAAAATAGAGAAATGTTTTTAAATTGAATAAAGTAATATAGAAAATGCTTCTTTTTCATATCAGAGAAGGAATAGAAATAAGGAGAAACTGTTACAAATCACAAAAGCTAATCTAAAAACAATGTTTGAAATCTGTTTCAAATTTTGAAGACTTTTGCCATCAGCTATCATCCAGTGTTCAGTATAAATTTGTAATCGCATTTTAGGCGCCTCAGATATTTTGCAATGTCTTTTGAGAGAACACTAATTTAGGATGTTCTGGTGAGAGTGAAGTTTAATTTTTCCCCCTTTAAGATAGGGATAAATCTGTTAGTTACCAATAGTAGAATTCCTTACTACTTAAACCCCCCCCCTAAATTATTTAAATTTTGAAGGAATTTTAAACTATTCAGAATTCGAATGGCAGCAGCTGCAATGAGAATTCTCTGGTTTACAATCCAGCAGCTGCCTTGGATGTGATGGTTTTGTGACAGGAGGAGATCAGGAGGGTAAAATGATAACTCCAATCATACAACAAATACTTTGCATAGAGAAGGTCACAGGTTCTGTTCCTAGCTTTTCAAGTGAAGAATGATCACTTGTGGGTGAAAGGCAAGATATCTGTTTGAGACTCTGGAGAGCCATTACCATTCAAGAGTGGACAGTTTTCTATGTTTGTCTGATGAACAACAAGTCAATGTTATATCACCTAGACACCTGGGAATGCGGAAACCTCTTCAGGCCTTTAGGATACAGAATGAGAACTCTGGAGGGAACAGCTTTTTTTTTTACATGTATACATGTTAAAGCTGCAGAGCATTTAGTGCAAATTACCTGGCATCTATTCTCTGAAATGCCATATCATATGTCAAAAAGCAGTAATAACACATCTGCATGGAGATTAGATCCAGTGAAAAGAAATGTTTTGCTTTTGTCCAGTCTAATACTTGATACAGCCTGCATACAACATGCTCATACTGAATACCTTATTGCCTGCTGTTTGAAGACAATCACAATGCCTGTTTTGTAGTCCATTGCTGAAAATGTCTTTTATTTGTGCTTTGTTTTTAACTTTGTTTGGTAGCTTCAATTTGTATTCATCATGCACTGCAGCACAGGAGGGGGGAAATCAGTCAAGCAACCTCTCTTTGTTGTAGGCAAACTAACACAGATCGTATTTGGCCATTGGGATGTAGTCACTTGTCTGGCCAGATCAGAGTCCTATATTGGTGGGGACTGCTACATTGTCTCTGGTTCTCGGGATGCTACCTTACTGTTGTGGTATTGGAGTGGCAGACATCATATCATCGGTGACAATCCGAACAGCAGTAAGTTATTACCATTTATCTATTTATGTAACATTTCTTTTATATTTTCAATGCTGTCTGTACAGAATTGTATAGCCATCTTCTCCATCTTCTTCCTCATAGGCCCCCATTCCACTTTTGTCCAGGAAAGCCTTTGGAGACACGTCATCATTTATGGGTTTCATAATTTACTGAAAAATTGTTGTCTCTTTTTTAACCAAAGTTATAGAGAGAAATATTGTTACATATTGTTATCTACAGTTATTTACTGGAATTTATTTTATAAGAGAAATGAAAATGACAGGTATAGGGTAGGTTAAATCCAATTAGCTAACATCTTTACAATGAATTTCTAGGAAGATGTGGATGATATTTTTCAGAAAAGGATTAGGTTCACAAAAGCTGTCATCTGGTGATGTAGATAAGATATTTTATATTACAGAACATACGGAGATAAGAAACTCAAGAGAAAGATGTCAGGTTATGGTAATTATGTGGGCTAGGTGTTTGACTTTCTAATGATCCTTTAAGCTGAAAGATAGTTAATTATCAATTTCAGCTTCAGTGCATCCAATTATCAAAAGGAACTTCAGTTGTTTCAGAAAATCATATAGAGCAGGATCCCGTGTTTTTTTTTCATCAACACCACTAATAATATATCCGATATTCTACTTTCATATGCATATGCACATGCTTGCACTTACTTCAGGACTCTCTAGTGTTACATTAATAAAGTGATTAAGTAAGCTGAAAAACATTAGTGATGTGGCCTTTACTAGTTCTCATACCTAAATATACATACCGTACATATGTTTTTATATACTTCTAATATTGCCTCATACCATATTGGTACAGTGATCTACCTAAAATTCTATTTAATCTGTTTTTAGCGCTTCCAAATGTATGGTAGAAAAAGGATTGTTTTTAAAGTGATTGTTAAAAAATTAAACATTCTGAATAAATTACTACATCCAAAGGGAGTTGAAGTAACACATGGCTTCCAATAAGGATTTTCTGTTAGCTGCTACACTACTTACAAATCTCGTAGAAGTTAAGCTCCGACTAGGGATGTCAAACTGGCAGCCCTTGAGCCAGATGCGTCATGTGCAGGCCATGCCCACCCCGCCTCCACAAGGGCAAAAATCGTCACAATACTTCACATGACACAATCAAATTTGATACCAGTGCTCTAGATTAAGGAATGCAATGTTCAAATTTTCACTAGCATTCCTGCATTAGTCTTTTCAATTAGTGTACAGACTGCAGCCTTTAGTTTCAAACAGAAAACATGTTCTGGATTTATAGTTCGAGAAAGTTGTTTAATTAATCTTTAACCTACCTTTTAAAAACTTGAATAATCCTGTCTTGGTTATGCATAGGTTTACATAGTTTCTTCTGTAACTCAGTTTATAAAAACTGGCTACTTGCTTTTTTTATAATTTGTATGTTAGGTTGCTTAAGTTCTTTTTTTCTAATTAGACTGGGTGGAAAATCGGAGGGAAGGGGGGAAGAAAGAGAAAGAAAGAAAGAGAGAGAGAGAAAGAAAGAAAGAAAGAAAGAAAGAAAGAAAGAAAGAAAGAAAGAAAGAAAGAAAGAAAGAAAGAAAGAAAGAAGGTTGTTTTTCCTGAAATGGATACAAAACCAGAAACTAATTCAGAAGTGATAAAAATTAATTTGTGCACCTTAATTGGAACCAGCTCACTGGAAAGAAAAGGAGGCAAATGGAGCCAGCAGCTAGTGTTAAGAGATGATTGAATTTTTTGTCATGTAGGTATAGTGGACTTGGCTGTTTATCCTCCTGAGTCTATCCGTGCAATATATTGCATTCAGCCTTTGACTGGTTTCTTTAAAACAATCAATGCTACTCTTGCCGTGTCCCCCGGGCCTGAAATTTCATTGATCTTGGGACTTGACATTTCTCATTATATAGCAGCAAGTTGCCAGAGGTGTGAGTTGCTTTTCCTGGCCATGTTTGCATTGAGCACTATATGAACACATTGTGTCAACTAGCCCAAATCTTAGTTTGTGGACCAATTATAGTAAATAGCCCTTAAAGGCACTAAAGTACATTTTGTCTCACTTGACACATTTTACATATACTTAAAGAGAATGTTCAGTATCCATTACATGAGTGTGATAAACTGTTTGTACGCTAAAACATACTAAATGACTCTATAAAGAATTGCAGGGAGAAAGTATCACTGATTTTATGAATAATACTAATGAAGGCATTTTAACTTATTTGTATGTAAACATTTCAGATTTAAAAGACGTCCTAAATTAATTAGGAGGAGGTAATTAAACATTTTAAAACATTAATACTATATGTACATATTATTTCTTTAAATGGTTAATTATAAAACCTTCTAGAGAAGAGCTGGGTTTTGAATGTGGGCTTTGAATACAAAATCCTTTCATATTAAAGTTGTGTTGGCCAAAAAAAGATACTGATTATTTAGATGTCATTTTTTTTCACTTATCATGAAGAATTGTATTTCCCAAAATATAGAGCAAGGGTGTCAAACTGGCGGCCCAAGGGCTGGATGCGTCACATGCAAGCCACTCCCACTGCAGCTCCATGAATGGGAAAAACCTCGCAAAATGTCACATGACGGCAACATGATGCCACAAGTTTGATACCCATGATCTAGAGATATCTAGAAAAAAGATTGCAGTCATAGCTATTAACATCTCCATTTGTTATCTTGTCAACTTCACATAGATATACCCACTTTATTTGATGTCTGCATCAGTTGTATTTCTTGTTTCTACCTACAGATACAAATATTGGGTGCAATTTGACAAATTTGACTGTGTTATATGGTTATATCCAATCTCTCCTTGGAGCTTGTACAAAATATATGATTCTAATCTTCACCCAATAATATGGGGAAGAACAAGTGCTGTGCACATAGACATGTGAGCCTATAGCTCCTAGTAAATCACAGGGGTTTAAGAAACATTATAAAGGGATTACCATGAGCAACAGGATGTTGTCTTATAAGTTAGACTTTAATAGAGATTCAACTTGCATAAAATAATATAAGCATGCTTGAGATAAAATTGAGTTTTGTTTGCCATTTGTGTATTTGTGAAGCCAAAAGAAAGAAGAAAATGTAATAGTTCTCAGTTAAAGTAGTGTGATATTATGGAACAGACTTGATAAATATATGCAGATAATGCAGGCTAAATTATGAGTGAAAAATCATCTTTGGGTGCATATTAAACTGTGAATTTATTATTTGTATGATATTCTCCAATTAATGGTGATAATGAAAGAATCAGAAATCCCTAGAGTCTTGGAGGTGGGCAGTATAAGAATAGAAAAAAACAGATAAGAAGTAGAGAGTAACAGTCTGCATAAAACTTGGATTGGGGATGGGTGAATTATTTTGTATGACAAAGGTAGAAACAAGATGACAGAATTCAAAGAAAGTGATTAGATTCAAGAATGATTGAGAAAGTAGATGATTATGAAAAATTAATAGTCTATGTCTTTTAAGATGCTTTGTCTACTATTTAGGATAGAGTTGTCAACTTAAGTCTTGCTGGCAATGTGAAGTGCATCAATGTTCTTTTGTTGGCTTAGTTAGTATCTTTGTTGCAGAAAAAAAAAAGAATAATGCAGAACAACTTTTGTAGGAAGCAACTCCTTGGGATCTGATATTCAGGATATTTTATTGATACTTATTTTGCAATATTATACAATATTCTTACTCCTCTTCAGATAGGAAAACAATTATGCCAAAAATTAGGTGCTTTGATCTCTTCCACTTTTTCAATTATTAACTTTTAGGTATAATTAATCATTATTAATTATCGCACTGATGATAGTGTATGACACTACCAAAAAAGGAAAAGAAAAATGTTTAGAATTCACATGAAATATCAATTTGTAATGGAATACGAAGCCATCAGACTAAATGGTTAGACAATTAATATTTCTTTTACACAAGAACCTCTGTACTGCTAATTGCATATTATGTCTTCTTTGAGAATCAAAAGCTACCATCTTATTTATTACTACACTTATTACTACACTGAGATAGCACATTCTTGTACATTTTACAATTTTGCCCTAAAGTATTCAACTACACAGATATAGAAGTACAATTTTGGGGAAATTACTGTGAGTTCAAACTGACAGTGTTTCAATTCACGGGTCAAGCTTCAGCTGAATATCCTTTAGTATGTTAGCCTTTAATCTTTCTCTGAATCCATCAGTAGTACCATTAGGGTGAGAGAATTATGTTAGATTTTGAATGATTGGTACAGTCCCTAATGTTCCTATTTTTTTTGGCCAAGAAATGTGGTATGTGAAACCATTTAGCAGATTTGCTTTAATAATATGATGCTGATTACACTGTTATTTTCTTTCATTTGCTGCAAAGAGTGAAGTGTTTTTTACAGTTGTCACCAAGCCTCAGCTGATTCTAACTATATTGCAGTTAGTACATGCCTAAAAATCTGCTTTCAGAGAGAAGACCAAATAAAGAATTATGGTACAGATTCGCATTAATTATGGTTTAACCTGCAGTTGAGTGTATTAAGCTTGATACTTCAGAATCATGTGTAATGTAGATAATAGTTCCTTTTCCCCTTCTTTTCTTTCTTGTCAACTCTCTTGAAAAACTCTTGAGGTTTTTCCGGAGCTAAGTCAGGTAATTCGCACTTGAGAATAGCAATTTCCAAATGAGAATATTGTAAAATAAGTTCAAGCCCTCTGCCAGCTATAGTTTAGCATCCTTCAGAAATTTAGCCAAACCCCTTCACCTCCTGATACATATCCTGTATAGCACTTTGTGCTAGAAAAGTTGCCGACTTTTAATCTAATGTTTCATTATGTGTAGAATGTAACATGTTTTTAAAACTGCTGTCATATATTGCAACAGGCACTTATGGAAGGATACAAAAATCATTTAGACAATTAATTTGTTTATATAGTTTGTATTTGATACCTTTGCCTCCTACATTCCTTCAGTACAGGCAAATTTAGAAAATATTAAGTATAAATAAATAACCTATTGATATCTAAACATCCCACCCAGAAGCACAGAAAGATATATCACCGAGTTCTTCCCAGCTCTTTCCTTGTTTACTTTTCATAATATAATGCACCTGTTACTGATGTAAACATCTTTCAAGGCAGAGAAACTACCTCTAATATTATTCAGCTTTTCTATTTTAATCCAAACATATGTATCCCAAATTTTATAGGTAGTCTGTCCTCCCCAACCAGATGTGTCCCAGATGCATTTCCATAATGGCTGGCTATTTCCTAGCTAGCATATGCATTGAAATCTAAATAATTGGGGTTGTTCAGCACTTAATTCAAAAAAGGTATTTCAGAATGTAAACATATCACCTATCTGTGGAAAGCAACAGTACAAATCCAAGAAAAAAAAATGCAACTGCTTCCAAGAAAACAGTATACTTTTTTATACTGAGGCTCTGTTTCTCGTTTTATTTTTATTTATTTATTTATTTTTTATGCCGCCCCTTTCCCCTGTAAAGTGAGTCTGGGCAGTTTTAAATTGTTATACCCTCTTAACTTTTGTTAACCATTCTGAGTGTTTTATGAATGGGAAAACTTCCCCCATTTTGTGAGTGGGAAGTTAAAATTATAAATATCAAAACCAGAGCATTACACAGCCTAATTAAAATACTTTGTTCAAATGAAAACAAAAGCAAGGGTTATTTTATAAACCCAATCAAATCATATAAATATACATGCAATTATTATGACTAATGTAAACATAATGTCCATATCAGCGTGTCATGAAGGAATATGATATATCCGTGATGGCGAACCTATGACACGGGTGCCACAGGTGGTACACGGAGCCATATATGTGGGCACACGAGCATTGCCAAGATCAGCTCCAGCATGCATAAGCATGCTGTCCAGGTGGTTTTCAGGCCCTCTGGAAGTTGGAAAACTGGTCTTTCTGCCCTCTGGAGGGCCTCCAGAGACCATTTTCGCCCTCCAAGGGCTCCTAGAAAGCCTCAAGCCTGGGGAGGGCAAAAAATGAACCTTCCGGGCCCACTGTGCCATTGTGTGCCAAATGCGGGGGGGGGGGAGTGCACAGGAAGCAGATGCATTGAATTATGGATGCAGGCACACACGTAAGCAAACCCCCCTCTGCTCACTTTTGGCACGCAACAGCAAAAAGGTTAGCCATCACTGTGATATATGAATCAAGAAATCCCTAATACTATGATGGTACCATTTTACTAGAGCTATTCTAAGACAGACCTCCCCCAAAATAATAGTAGAAATGCTCTCTAATTGAAGTTCAGGCTAGCTTAATACACGGTTAATTTTTTTTTCTTTTTTAGGTGACTATCCTGCACCCAGAGCTGTTCTGACTGGTCATGATCATGAAGTTGTCTGCGTATCAGTATGTGCTGAGCTGGGACTTGTCATAAGTGGCGCTAAAGGTCGGTTGCTAAAGATTCATTTTAGTTTAAAACTTCATGCCTCAAGATAACTATTACCATCAATAGCTTATAAACATAAAGTCTTCATTTAGCACCTACAATTAGAACCAGCAACTTGGTGGTTAAGCTAAATGGAAAACCACATGATTGAAACTGTGCTTATGATTTTACTTCAACCTTCTGTTGCTTTACAGCAGGGGTGTCAAACTCACGGAGTCACGTTGCCGTCATGTGATGTATCGTGACGCTTTTCCCTTTTGTGGAGCTGGGATGGGCGTGACTTGCTCATCTTGCCCGCGAGCTGCCAGTTTGACACCCCTGCTTTACGGCATTAGACAGGTACAATCCCAAATAGCCAGCTGAGTCCAAACAGCAAGAGGTGTGTGCATGTCAGAATGTGATTCATGAGGAAGCCACGTAAAAAGGCAAATATTGTAGCCTTTTTCCTCCACTTCCCTGCCCTTTGAAATGCTCACCCTTGCTCTGGAATAATAAGAAAGGAATCAATATCTGGATGTACATTGATTGGAGAGTAAGGGACTATAAGAGAGTAAGCAGGCACACTAAGGGGAATATGCGTTGTTAGAAAGGAATGTGATAGTGACAGCTGTTTGCTTAGTCCATCGCAGCATGCCATAAGCCACTTAAGAGACAAACAAAAATCTTTAGTATGAAATTGATAATCAATTTCAGGCAGCAGCCACAAGCCAGGAGGAAGCTTCTAATCAACTAATTAAAGCCACAAGCCAAGTTGTTAACTTGTGGTTAACACTTTTTAGGGACAGACTGTGGAGAAAAGCAGCTCAGTAAGAGATAGCTTAAGCAATCTTTCCGCTCTCTGAGAAGGGAATACAGAAATGGGTGAGGCAACAGGACAACACAGAATAACTGAATGTAATGGCAAACACACAGGGGAAGACAGGCACTATAAAGATTGTAAGCATTAGTCTCAGTTACTTTTTCATCACAACATAACTGTAAGGTTGCTGTGCGGCGCTTGCTAAATGAGGACTACTTTTAGCTGTAAGAGCTTAAATCAAGAAATGAAGTAGCCCATGAAGATGCCTCTGGTAAAAGAACCAGCATAAACATTGTTACCAAAATTCAGACCTATAAATTAATACAGCCAAATTTTGTTGGGTGGTACAGAATGCATTGATTTGAAATTATTTTTAAAACTGCCTACCTTCCTGAACTCTTCCTTTGTGACTACATTGTTTATATGTGTCCTTCTCCATTTTCAGTACTAGTGCTGGGTTCTTTTTTTGACTACCATTTTTATCCTTACTAGAACTGTTTGCTATTATGCTTTTAATATTCCTATCATTAGAAATTCCCATTTCTCTTGATCCTTTCCCCTGTATCTTATTCTGCACGTCTGAGTTTATTAAACTCTTTTTTTATATAAATCAAAATGCATGCTGGTCAGTTTCCTCTAACATCTCCTTACTTCCATTCCCTGAACTTAATATTTTCTTTGATAGGATTGACTTCAGTAATTCAATTCCTATGGATCCCAGTGGTTCTATTGAAGTCTAGATTGAACAAAAGGGATCCTGAAGCAAATACAGATATTAAAGATCTTTTACCGCTTGGAGATAATGTTAGAAATTTAGAGGTCCTTTTCGTGGCCATAGAGATGTAAAAGTGCTTCAAAGAAGCTCTGTTTAATTTTTTTCCTCACTTCTTTGATATGACAGATGCAGTATTTGAAGTACATTGTCTTCTCATTATCATGGCTTATATTGCTTTTATTTATTTTTTATTGATTGATTGATGTCATCAGGATCAACCGTTCAAATTTTACAATTAAAACAAACTCACAATAACATCTAAAAATAGTAAATAACCTGTACAGCAGAGGTCTTAAAACGTATCTGGCTGGAGAATTCTGGGAGTTGAAGTCCACAAATCTTCAAGCTGCCAAGTTTGAAGACCTCTACTATACAATATTGCAATGAAACAAGTGCACCATACAACCTGGTTTCCAGTGATTCCAGCATGAATTCCAATAAAGTCTTAAAGTCTCCCTTTAAAAGCTCTGTCTTGACAGTCTTAGGAAGATATTGAAGTTAGATGTGCCAGCCCTAGAGACAGACCAGATCTGAACACGAAAGTTACAAATACTAATCAACTTGTATCATAAGGTTGCAGTAACAGACTCTTGCAAGTCTGACTGTGCCTCACCACTCCTTATCTTTATCCTAAAGAGAACTAAAGAGGGTCACGTCTTAGGCACTCTCTCAAATTCCATTTTTGCTTTCAGCTCAGATTTCTCTTTACCTGAGCATTCCCTTGGCCACAGCTGCTCTTCTTCCTCCTCCTCAATGTTATTTTCATAGCCCATTAATCCACTTCTGGATATTTTGAACTGGAGCAACATTATTCACTTATAATGGAACAGAGGGGTAAAATAAGAGCAAAGACCTCTTCTTTCTAAATCCAACAAGTTCACCTTCAGCTAAGTAAGAGTTATTTAGATAAAGCACCTCAGATTGGGCTTTCATTCTTTTACAACTTACTTTTCATTTCACTCAGCTGGAAGAATTAATCATGATAATTCTAAATTACATGGTTATAGAAGCCAACTATCACCTCAATGGAACAGAAATCCACCACCAGTTTTATTCCGAACCTGACCTGCCCCTGCTGTGGCCTCCTGCTGCTAATACCTCTACTAAGAATAGATATAAGCCTTTAAAGATTTCCTTAGGTATAGCAGGTGCCATGGAGATCAGGTGTACTCTCCTTGATAGTGGGGTTTTTCTTCATTAGTAGAGAGATATTCTATCCCATCCTAATCCTTTCTTAATTCATGTTGAAATCATTAGGATTTAAATAATAAGAAACCTTTCACAGAAATCATAGTAGTATCTCTAACCCAATCCATTGTTAATCATTGACCAAAACTGTATGAATTTCCATTTCTGTAATATGTTGTTATTAATTTGTAATATACAGAAGGACCTTGTCTGGTACATACAATTACTGGAGATTTGCTGAGAGCACTAGAAGGAACAGAAAATTGTTTGTATCCACGCCTAATATCTGTGTCTAGTGAAGGCCACTGTATCATCTATTATGAACGAGGAAGATTCAGCAATTTCAGCATTAATGGAAAACTGTTGGCTCAGATGGAAATTAATGATTCAACCAGGGTAATTTTTATTTTATATTTTAATAGAAGGCATTAACATTTTCTCCTGAAAAAAGTTAACATCTATAGAAAAAACTTTTCAGCTCCAACTAAATTAGACTTATTCTTAAAAACTATACCAAGACATTGCTTAAAAACAGTGTTTCCTGGATATCTGTTCCTTAATCATCTGATCAAACTTAAAACTTTAAATAGCTTGACCTCTGTTGTCCTTTAATTTTGAAAACTCAGAGGCATCAATGTGGGGGGTTGCAAATAATGAAAAGTCATGCCAACAAAATGCAAGTGATGACCCTTTTATATGTGCATCATAATGTTAACACACTGGCCTCTGTGAAGGCGTCTCGGCTATGTCATGAATATGGGCCCCTAAGGAACCAAATCTTACCAGCAGCAAGAATGGCTCAAGCAGATTAATGGATACATAACTCGAGCTGTTCATACCGCTGCAAAGGCTGAATTGATTTCTGTAAATTTCAGTGAAAGCCTTCTTCACTTTTGATAACAATAACAACAATAATAATATAATTATTGTTATTATTATTATTATTTTAAAAATAGTGTATTGCTCAGCATTCTGCGCTTAAGGTTAGGCTTTACTACTATAGGTAAAATGTGTGAAATAACAAAGATCCATTATGGTTGCTTCTGTTTTTGGTTTTCCTGTAGGCTATCCTTCTGAGCAGTGATGGGCAGAATCTAGTTACAGGTGGTGATAATGGAGTAGTAGAAGTATGGCAAGCTTGTGACTTCAAACAACTCTACATTTATCCTGGCTGTGATGCTGGCATTAGGGCAATGGACCTATCCCATGATCAGAGGTAAGGTGAAACCTAAAAAAATAGCAATAAGAAGCAATATGCATTTAATATTTTCTTTCACAATCCTTCTCTTAGTTAAATACAGTACATAGCACAACTGGATCATATGAGTCTTAAAACATGAGTCAGTAACATTTACCAATCCAAAGGACATGAACCCACAAAACGATCATTTCGAAAATTTAGATAACATCTTCTAAATTTAAATATTCTTGTGAAAGATCTCATGAGATCTTATGAACTTGTAAATTTTGATATTTTAAAGAAGCTATTTTAGGAGGGGGGACCTCTCCAAAATTGAGTGGCATGCGCCCCTCAATTAACAATTGACTTCAGTTAGCTATATTTAGTAAAATTTCTCATGATCTGTTTTAGACTGTGCTTCCACTAACTGGTATTTCAAAAAAAAAGGCATAATATAATAGATAATAATCTTAAAACATGGACTACAAACTTCTAATCCCTGTTCAATCTTAATTCTGTAGGAGTGAGCCAGTCATTGGGATTGCAATGTGGATAAAATGAGAAATCGATATTGGGGACAAATTGATATTGGGGACAAAGTAATTGTTTTTGTAGGTGTTTATATTCATTATTGTTGATTCTTTTTACTTTTAACCCAGTCAATCTGTATGTAATCTACACTTCTTTAGTAGAACACTGCTGGAAAAGTAGAAGCAGCCGCTTTCCAAAGAACATTCCAAATTTTAGCCATTTCTTGTCTTACAAAATAATATGGAATAACATCATAGACTCTTAAGTTCCTTAGCAGGATGTTACACTTTGCCTGTAATATTAGAATGACTACTGATCTTCAAACTAGCTAAGCAGAGTTTATTACGAACAATAAATATCTCAGATATTTACAGGCCCGATCTCTGTTTCTGTTTCAGGACTCTAATTACCGGCATGGCGTCTGGTAGCATTGTAGCTTTTAATATAGATTTTAACCGTTGGCATTATGAGCATCAGAACAGATATTAAACCAGAGTGAAGAACTGAAAGCAAAGATTACACTGAGAGCACAAGTGCTACCGAAAGGTATCTCTGGTGGAAAAAGAAATCTGCATTGACCTCCGTTGTACATTCCATTACACCCAGCAATAGCTGTACATTGTAGTCAGCAACCATTTTCTTTTGTGTGTTTTTTCACAACTGAACACCAGCTGCTGCAGAAGCAAGCTTGTATCATGTAAATTGTAATGACTTAATAGATGTTTTGGTAATTATTTCATATACTTTTGTTTACTGAGAAAAGGTAGAAGAACACATCACAAGAGACTTTTGAATATTCTGAGGAACTTGTGTCTGGCTATTATATGGTTTGGGCCATCCATTTCCCATTTCCTAGCCTCTTTTCAAGCTGATCAATTAAAAGGAGAAAAAAAACCCTACGTTTGATACTTTGCACATCAGATGCACATCTTAACTTTAAAGGGATACTTTTGTAAAAGTAAAGCCTTGTATAAAAAAAAACAAAAACTGTTTCTTAATTTTATTGTGGAGTTACAACTTGCATGTACTTTAAGCCTGATGTCTTGAAACCACATCCACAAGTTAAACTGAAAGCCGAAAGGCCCAGCTTGTATTTAAAGATTGAAATGGGGTGCAAGCTACAATGGAGCCATTGCCACTGAAACATGGCCTTCATGTTTCAGTCTAAAGCCACCCCTTCTAAATGAAGTTTTTTGCTCATTACATGAAGCATTTGGATATGAAGCCATTGTTTGCCATAGTTATGCATTTTTTAAAAATAATTTTCCCTTAAAAATTAATAATGTGATAGACAGGCAGGAGCATGGTTTAGATGCTATGCTACAGCACTAGACTTCTAGATTCATCACATTTGGCATACTATACATTGCAGGGAGAGAGCAACTAAAATTTTCTCTTAAATTCCTTGGAAATAAAGCTTGGTTAAAAGCAAACTTAGCTTCATTAGGGTTATTCTTTTGAATATTTTTAAAACTCTTTGTTTAACACACATTTTACATTGCAGGCGCTCATATTTGACAGTACTGTAATAATGACTATCAGAATAATTTTCTGCACATTCTCCAAATCATGTAACATACCCAGGGGTATATACACTTTACTTCATGTTTCTTCTTTGTATATTTGGTGACTGTATTGTCATAGATGTACATATTGTGTCGGTAGGGCTATGAGGCATGTAACAGGAATGTAATTTTCTCAGACTTTACACTCACTCACAGTCATTTATTTAAAAAAACCAGAAAATAATGGATTCTTTGTACTGGCACTTTGGCACCAGAAACCTATTATTTATTGACGTGGTTCTGATTTATTACTCACCTTGTATTAGTAAGTTTTAGCACTAAATACCTTCTTCATTGTTGTTTGTATTAATAAGATTCTGAAATCATGGGGAATCAATGTAATGATTAAGTTATTCATCATTGGTCTGTAAGCAATATCTTGAGTTTGTAGCTTAGAACTGGGAGAATACTGACCATCTGGAAGATAAGTTCATTTCATCTCAAGATCATGGTGAAATATTTTGGCTATATAAATTCCTTAAGCTATTGTAACCATGTTTTATTGCAAAAATGTAAAATATGCCAGATGTGCGTGAGTTGGAAATCAAAAAAGAAAAATAAAATATGCAAATAATTCATGAATTGTTTCTTATTTTATCAAACCTTGACTCAAATGTTTTTTAAAATACATTTAATAAAGGTTTATAAATATTAGAAAGACTTAATTTACCTTTGCAGTGCCTAGTCATCCATATATTGACTGGTTGGTTTGCATAAACAACATGTCACAATCTTTTATGCTTTATGCTACATTTTCATAATTAATGGTATAATAGTAATTCTGTTCATTTGGACAACATCAGGGTAGGGAAAACTCCTTTTGCATTTCTGCTTTTTCAAAAAACCAGGTAGGAATTGCCACTGCTAATCAAGGATTCAAATGGATAATTTATGACAATGTAAATAACCTGACCTAGATACAGGTTTCCTATGAAACTAATTTATAATTCAAAATCACACTTCTCATTTGGAAAGTATTTGGTGACATGAAAGCAATTTATTTTCTACAATTACTGAACATCAATATTTCTATATGAACAGGAATGTTAACACAGCACTTTCATTCTTTTCACTAGTTCACAGCAAAATCTATTAATTACACATTTCATATGGTAATCTGAGGAGCATAAAGATAACAGTGGATATCACAGACCAGAGGTTTTTGCCTTAAAATACTTTAAAATGTCTGCAATAGCAAAGAAGCTTGTTATAGCACTACAATATTTCAATTTGTTGAAGGAACATGAATATTATCAAACTTTTAGACTTGGAAAGCGTAATAACTGCACAGCAGTTGACTATATAAGCTTACCTCAACTAATCTCCAAGGCTAAGCAGGATCAGACGTCATTAGTATTTAGATAAACTAGAGATTTGAAGGGGAAAAAACCAGAAATCATGACAAAGCATTTCCACCCTAGTGCCAAGACTACTCTACTTACAAGGGCCTTTCCCCCCATTCCCTCCTGCATTTTCTTCTCCAAGGTACAATACTTTTCATGCAAGAGAAGCCGAGAGACCTCCATCTTGTGGCAGACTACTTCTAATTAGGCCCAGTATAGTAAAACAAGCATTATAGAAACTTTACAATACATGATCTTAACAATTGTAATATTGTACTTATGCTGTAAGGTAAAGGTAAAGGTTGCTCTCACACATATGTGCTAGTCATTCCCTAGGGGGTAGTGCTCATCTCCATTTCTCTGTGGCCAGCCTAAATGCCAAAGGTGCATGGAATGCTGTTACCTTCCCACCAAATGAGGTCCCTATTTTTCTACTTGCATTTTTGACGTGTTTAAGGGGAAAAGCACGGGGATTAGCAAGACTAACAACAGGATCAGGTAGGGTGTTCCAGACATAACTCTATTACAAAACTCATACTTTCTACAGTTTAAATTAGAGTGATTTACATTTAATTTGAATCTATTGGCAGCCCTTGTGGTATTGTGGTTGAAATCAAAATACTCATTTACAAAATACTCATATGCACTCTCTTGTACTTATGTACAGATTCTTCAATCTCTGGACAAGTGTACATATAATGCCACTACTCCTCCCCTTACATATGACTTATTCCTTTTCAATAAGTTATAACCTGTAGTCTTTCTATTTCCAACATGAATTTTATTCCACCAGGTTTCAGTAACATACTTCAAAATAGATTTCTCTTTCTAAATTAAGATGTATGGTTCCTCCTTTTGAAAAACAATCCATGCATTTCGGTAGATTTCACTGAAAATCCTGAGTCATACCATTTAGTCTCTTCCCTATATTTACATGATTATATATTTGTAGCCTTCACATTCTATATGACACTCTTAGTCTAGTTTTTTTCATTACTTGGTGTCACATTTTGTGGTCTCTCTTCTCCCTCTACCATAGCATGCAATTTAAAGCCCACTTGATCAGATTGCAGAGAGCTTTCCAAATACACCTTTCCCAATTCTTGTAAAGTATGCCTCATCTCTTCTTGTCAGTATTCCTCCTCATCATGGCATCTAGTGGTTCACTTCCAATATTCCTACTCTATGCTTCTTTCAATGCTTGCATTCTTCTATCCAGAGTTTAATAGCTCCTTGCAATGCCTTCAAAAATGTGTCTGGCCCCATCATTTGTTCTCAAAATAGATGATTTAAAGGCATATTTATCAATAGGTTTTAAGAGTTGAGAATATTTTTCTGATCAATACTGTGAGCTTCAAGTACACACCAGGTAGACTGTCAAGATGAAGGATCTTGTACTATTTTAGTACAAGTCAATATGGAGTCCTTTTCTGGACAGAAGTAAGAATCTTTTTCAAAAATCTGCATTCTCTCTTTTAGTTACTTGGGCTTGTGGTTTCTGTTTTTTTATCCAGAGGTCCACATTGTCAACAGGAAGGCTCTGAATGCTGCTCTGGAGCTCTAAGAATGAAGCTCCTTCTTAATAGAACTGAACCTTTGTGTCACATGTACCTCTCTTGGTAACTGGTCAACTTCTAACTTTTAGGTCATTTCCAAGTATAGGTTGCTATCCTCACACATTTCCTTTGTCCAAACTTAGAACTTTGTCTAATAATCTTGATGATGGACAGTTTCACTTCTTTTATCAATGCATATCACCTGCAGCACACTAGTTAATCTGATGATGAATGGTGTTCTGAACACATGAAGTTTATCAATGTGAAGCAAATTGGACATTATTGTTAAACCACAGTTAGAAGGCTACAGCCATAATCAGCATGTGTTCTTATGTAAGTCTATTCAAAACACAAATATAAGCAAATAAAAGTATGATTTCAGATTATTCTCTCTGGGTAGCCCAATTAAGTGCTGCGGAAATTTAAATCTGTCAGAATATACTGAGGAAAAATGCATTTGTAAAATAAATTAAAATAAATAAATACAAATGTTCATTGAAGCAACCTTAATTAGAGTTTGAAGCAATGAACCAAGGTCTCAAATATTCTAATCAACTCTCACCAAAATTCCATTGTTAGTTGTGTTCCCTAACAAAACATTTTATATTTATTAAGTGATTTGGCTATTAATTCTAGGAAGCCAATCCATAGAATCCTCATTCCATGAAAGTCTGCACACTGAAAATGTGCACATTATTTTTATGCCTTATGACATGCAGGCAAACTAGGATGCACCTTCATAACAACCAAACATTCCCTACATGTATCATAAATCTAGTTACAGGCCACTGTACAATGTAGAGTGTAGCTTTTTTAAAGTTAATGAAAGATTTAACTCTACTCCAATAAACAAAATTACTGAAGGAATAACTCTTGTTTTGAATATCAAATACTTAATACAAGTATTACAAATCAAATCAAATGCTTTGTAATGTTTTACCACAAATAAGTGGAGATACTACCTCAGCTTTTTGCAAATTTGCTTGTGAAATATTAGATGGCAAATATTAGATGGAAAATTCCATATGAGCCTGCAATCTAGGAGATGATGTACAGTATGAAGCTATACATATGAGCCCTTCATTCCAACTATTGATATTTGATATGGCAACATCACCCTTTCTACAATAAATCTTTGCACAAGAGAAATTCTCTCTCCTCCCCCCCCCCGTAAATGGTCATGAGTGAGGCTCTTGCATGAGGAGAGAAAGAAGTAATTTCATATGTTACATACATCATCCTTACTTTGCTATCTCTTTGAAATGATCTAGATTCTTTCGATGGGCATACAAAAGGAATTCAAAAGCTAATTGTGAAGATAGCAGTTGGTAAAGTGCAGTATAAATTTAATCTGATCCTGATTGCAAATTGCAAAATCAGTTGAGGTCAACTAGCTGATACAAGCTTAAAGGTTATATTGTAATTTAAACTAAACCCAATTCAGAAAAATCTATTTGTTTTGTAGGTGGAAAAAGGAAAATCGACCCATGTTACAAGATGTAATTATTTTAATGCTAGCTATTTGGTTTGGATTAATGTTAATCAGACTTCTGGGTGCCATGCCCTCCTGGCAAGCATTTGTAGTTCGGCCCTTCTCACTTCCTTAGAATCCCAAATGAAGCAGTAAACTGTTGTAATGGAAAATATAGAGGGGTGGGAGAGAATATCTACAATACAATGGTGGGTTTTTAAAAAAAATACTACTGGTTCTGTGGGTATGGCTTTGTGGGCGTGGTTTGGCTTTGTGGGCGTGGCTTGGTGGGAGTGGCTTGGTGGGAGTGGCAGGGGAAGGATACTGTAAAATCTCCATACCCTCCTCACTCCAGGAGAAGGTTACTGCAAAATCCCTATGTCCTCCCAATCAGCTGGGACTCAGAAGGCAGAGAATAGATGGGGGCGGGGCCAGTCAGAGGTGATATTTACCAGTTCTCCAAAGCACTCAGAATTTCCGCTCTCCTTTGAGGACTTCCGTTTCCGGCTTTCTCCCGTCGGCGGCGCCCGTTGAACGGGGCGCCCGTTTCAGTCGTGTTTCGAGCCGCCTGTCAGCGCACATCAGCTGGCAGGCGGCGAAAACCTTTCCCCGGGTTC
>JANHFP010007168.1:193933-204925 GCA_032468135.1 Calamaria suluensis
ATCCACATCTTTTCTACATTGTGGTGACCAAAACTGAATGCAGTATTCCAAGTGTGGCTGTACCAAGGCATTATAAATTGGTATTAATATTTCACGTGATCTTGATTCTATCCCTCTGTTTATGCAGCCTAGGATTGTGTTGGCTTTTTGGGCAGCTGGTGCACACTGCTGGCTCATTTCTAAATGGTTGTCCACTAGGGCTCCAAGATTCCTCTCACAGTTACTACTGTTGAGCAAGGTATCACATATACTGTACCTATGCAGTTTGTTTTTCTTGCCTAAATGTAGAGCCTTACTGTACTTTTTTCACCATTGAATTTCAGTTTGTTAGTTACCACCCATTATTCACGTCTGTCAAGATCCTTCTGTATCTTGAGTCTATCTTCCTGCCAGCTTGGTGTCATCTGCAACTTTGATGAGTTCCCCATCTATCTCCTCATCCAAGTCATTGATGAAGATGTTGAAAGCCTAAAACAGAGCCTTGGGGTACGTTACTGCATACTTCCCTCCATGTAGATGCAGTTCCATAGAGGACCACACGTTGAGTGTGGTTGGTCAGCCAGTTATGAATCCATCTGGTGGTAATTCTGTCTAACCCACATTTTTCTACTTTATCTAGTAGTATGTTATGGTCTACTTTATCAAATGATTTACTGAAGTCTAAATAAATTATATCGACAGTATTCAGTATCGACCAGAATCTTCTACTTTAGAGTCTTCTAGTCTAAACCCCTACCCAGAGCAGAAATATCAGGCCATCCCTGGCAAAATAGCTGAATAATCTTTTCTTGAAAATTCCCAGGGATGGAACACCCATGTCTCTTGGAGACAAGCTGTTCTACTGCTTAATAGTTCTTACAGGCAGTATGTCTTCCTTTTTTCAAGTTTACTTTTCCCGTGTAAAGCTTTCTTGTCTAACTCTGGAGAATAAATTCACATTCTCTTCCCTGTAACAGCTCTTCAACTATTGAAAGGCTTGCTTTATTTTGTCCCTGTGACCTTTTCCTTTTAGGCTAAATTTATCCACATCCTTTATTTTCCTTCACAGCACAGGTTCGTTTCATTTCTGTCATCAAATAGCAAACATAAAAGTATGATTTTTTTAAAACATATCACTTAAGTAGTGACTTGTGTTTAGCTCATCTGTCCAGTCCTTTAGGAATAATAATTAGCATTCATTCAAGTGTCAGAATTCTATTTAACTTTAATTAAGAATGTAACTGAAGTTAATTTTCCTTTTGTCCTTCTGTGTTACGAAAGTTGGTTATAAGGGGAAACAAATCACTGACTTTATTATGAATTTCATAGTGAAAAAAATAAGCTGTATTTTAAAACATTTTTTCAATAGGCATTTCAGTTATTCATTTTGAGAACATGGGACTAAAAATACAAATCACATCCTATCATAGTCCAAGAAAGACTTCTGAAAGTTTTTACAAAGTTAATGCCAGCAAAACATAAATCAATAATCAAGCACTTGGTTGGCAGTGAACAGGAGGGGGACAGCTGTAATTGGTATAATATGGCACAATGATGAAAGAGATTTAGACATCTTTTTTTAATGATATTCCTGGATGGTAAGGAGAAAATAGAGGTAATATAAAACTGCATAGCTGATGCAGCATAACCATAATATAAAGCATGTTAGGCCTGGTTTCTTTACTTCCTCTAATCAAGACAAAGGAATCACTTTGCTTTTAAGTGCTACTTCTCTACCAGGAATCAAGAAATCTGTATTATTAATGGACATTTTACAACACGAGATTGCATATATTATTGTGAAGGAATACCATGTGACGTGTCATAAGAATATTTATGCAGTCTGGTATGTTACACTGATTTATGACCCAGGAAAGTATCTTCCTTTTTAGTATATCCAAAGTCTATATTGTTTCAAAGGTTCAGATATATTCTAGCTATTTTCTCACTTTTATTAACCATTCAATAGGAAAATGTAATAGAAATGCTGCTTTTTGGTTAAAATCAAGTAACAAAACACAAAAATGAATAGCTGTAGGATAACTCAATTAATTATACATATGAATAATTTGTAACTTGTATTCTAGGTCTAAAATATTTTCATAACCCCAGAACATATTCCTGAAATTCTGAAGGAAATGTAATATTACTTACAACTGAACAAAAGTGACAGTGCAGCCTTTTCATTTTCCTTATTACAAAAGGAGGAAAAAATAATTCTAACATAATCCAATTTCCATTCACTTCTTTGACTACTGATTAGAACCTGCATTTACCAGTAAAGAATTAGTTGACCTCTATCCTTAGAAAGTATTACAAATTAGGTGGCATATAAAAATAATATATTTCAGCATTGTTTTAAGAAAGTAATAAAAGAACTGAAAAAATAAAAAATAGAGTTTGTTGATTTCTGACTATAAAGAATCTTAAGTAATATTGTTGCATTTTAAAGCTTTATTAGTAATTACAGATTATATAAATGTTATTGTTGTGGTTTCTGGTCCAAAGGCTGCAATATAGGTTTGATTTGATTGATTTATGACCCATTCATAATTTATGACTGATTGGATAGAACCAATCAGTAATGTTTCTATCATTGAGCATTTGTTAACTAATCACATTCCACATCTTTCCCCCCTTTCAATCCATTTCAATCAGTTACTAGAAATAAAAAACAGTTCAGAGCTTCAAGTTTGACAAATAATTGTGAAAATTTCCCTTTCATGCTAACTTTGTAATAGACATCAGCTGATTGTTGGCTTTTATTACCCAAGGATGGATTTTTTTTAACCTATTTTACTTTGTGTTCATGGAGATTCTCAATTATCCAGGTGATGGTTTTTCCAAAGGTGTTTTTCAAGAGGCCACTAGACTTTCTGGTTTAATCAGAAAGTCCAGTTGCCTCTTGAAAAAAGCACCTTTGGGACACTTTTACTTTGCTTGCAATAATAAGTCTTGCCTTGATTATTTAGAATGTAATGTACTCAGCTTTCTCTTCCTTTTTACCAGATTTGGAATAAATGGATACTGTATGCCAGGGGTATCGAAGTCACATCATCTCAGTGGTGTCATGTGACACATTGGGACTTTCACCCCCCTAAACCAGGTGTGGGTATGGCCAGCATGTTCCACATCTGACCCGAAAGCCGGGAGTTTGATTGTATGCTGAAATCTCAAAGTGAAACACACACACAAAGAAAACATAGAAAAAAGATTCTTAAAATCATTTGTGCTTTGAAACCGGCATACTTTTAGTAGGGAATGGACAGGAAAAAGAAAAGTAAGTTATCTTTGTTCCAGAACTAATTATTTTATGGGAACCGTTCTTTGCCTAGAAGTGCTAGAAACACTTCAACCGTTTCATAGCTCATTTCTCACTTATCACTGCATAAAAATATTGCACAAAAACTCCTTTTGCACCATTGGAATATTTCTTTTGCCACTGACAAACAGTGCTTGTCAATTGTTTAACAGCAAGAATTGGAAGGTACTATTTAAACAGCTTGAAGTCCAGCAAGAGTCAGCAGGAGAGGTCCTCTTAATGATGTCATCACTATTTTTTGACCTGCCTAAAAGATGCATTTACTTTTTGAGATCCGTTTCATAGAATTACTGAATTGTGGGATAGGAAGGAGAGGACTTTCTTGGGTGTCAAATTCCACTTATGAAATCTATCCCCAGAGCCCACATAGTATCTTTGTTGCCTTTCCAGTCCAATTTTTCATTTTATTAAAAAAAAAACTTTAATAATTTTAACTTAGTTTTTGATTTTGAGTGACAAAATTATACTGTAATAACAACTTTGTTTTATATTATATTTTCCGTGATTCATTTTATTGTTCTTTTCACTTTTATAGTTTGAGTAGCCTTTGAGGTTTTCCATGGTGATTAGGGATTACAATCAAGTTTGGTACTGCTAAAATTTGGGCTGATTGATTGTTTTCCTTGATATAGCCAAAGCTTGGGAAAGGATCAGATTAGATCCATCAAAAATTGATAATGGGAATCAAGAAACATCCAAATTAAACATACAATCATCAGAAAAAGGAGAGAATTCCAGATATTTTTAACTGGTAATTATCCAATAAGCAATTATTTCTTGTTACAATCCTGTAATTTATGAACATTTTAATACAAGTAGTAATTGTGACAAAGAAAAAAAGTATCTAAAGAATGTTAGGAGCAAGAGTGATATTGTCCACATTAGTAAAACATGAAAGCAATAGCACTTACACTTGTATACTGCTTCACAGTGCTTTACAACCTTCTCTAAGCGGTTTACCAAGTCAGCATATTGTCCCTAATATGTTGGGCCCTCATTTTACTGACCTTGGAAGGATGGAAGAATCTGATTGATGGTTTGCCTTCTGGGGAGAATGTATAATACAAGCTGCTGAAACAATGTAGATTCACACATAGTTTAGGCAGAGAGATTATCAGTTGAAAATTTTCAGCTTCTGCTGCTATAAATTGAAAAAGTATTAACATCATGGCTTGCACATGCCTATCTAACTTAGTTATATTTATGCAACTAGTTCATTTTATAGTTTTAAAAAATCTCCTTAAAGTTAAGCAATGAAAAATATGATGTTGTAGTGGTTAAGGTGTTGGGCTAGAAAGCAGGATATTTTAATTCTAGTTTTGCCTTTGTCTTAAAAACCAGTTGGGTAATTTTGGGTTGGTTACTCTCTCTCTCTCAGCCAACTCACCTCACAGGATTGTTCTTGTGGAAAATAGGGGGAGAAATTGGTATGTTTGTTTCTTGAGTTGCATATAACAAGGAAGGATGAAATTTTTAAAAAAATGTGCAGGAATTGCTCTATCTTAAAATAAAATATTTCCATAATAAAGCAATTCATTAATAAAAGTACAACAGTCATTTCTTTTACAATTATTTTTGTAACTGAAATAGGAAAGAAACTCTACATGTGAAATTTTAATACTCTACATTTGTGCTCAAGATTTGTTAATAATACTTTGAAAAGCATAACTTAAAAATGAAACTTTTTTATTATTCAACTCAAGTTATGGGTGAATGGACCATTTTACAATAATATTACAATTTTAAAACCAAAATTATAAAAAGATGCTTAATGTAATTTAAATGTGTTTTTGAAACACTGATGGAACATTTCTTTGCAGATTTTTTTTTATCCCAGTCTCATACACACACAGTCTCACTAAATTCTGGTAAATATATTTTTACAAACACATTAGGTGAGTAATTGCTAATCATGTAATTTTCAAAACAACAGTTATTTATGTTGTTCAAGACCTTTCCTTGATTTACAGTTTCAGTAGAATGAATTATTCTCCTTTCAAAGCTTTGTGAAGGGAGAATAAGTATATAGTTAACATCTCAATAATATTCACAGAAGAATCCATAGTATGTAAAAATTGATTGTGTTTATTGCTGCCTCCTAAACATGTCTTTTGTCTACACCTTCGCATGTGAGCATAGCACATTATTTCAACTGCACCTCCAGAAACTGAATTTCAATATGCAAATGGGGGACTGAAGTCAATAATTTTAAGATTATTGCCACATCAACCACAATAGTTTGATTTCAGACAGTTCTGCTGCCTATGAAATGGTTTAAAGAAGTAGAACACATGTCAAGAGTTTTAGAATTTTGAATAAGAAACCGTAAAGAATGGGATGCATGTTCCTTAGCAAAATTTAGGAGCCATCAATATTTTTTGGAATCCAGATAGGATACATCGTCTTCTTGACCTTCAAAACAATCCACAAAATTCTAACCAATGTCCATGTCTATTAAGGGGGGGGGGTTGTCCCCCTGCATAAGAACATAAATCAAGTTGTATAAAGATCATAGTGTGTATTTTATGATTATGGAGCACTTAAATCAGATTACTAAATACCTGTTGGAAAAATAAGTGTCGATAAGGCCCTCTTTTGGGCTTGACAAAATTAAAATTAAGCACTCAGAGGGTTAACTTCTTAAATTACGCATAACAGTTCCTACCTCAATCGATGAAAACATTCATTGCTGTTATCCCCATTTGAAAATTATATATATATTTATATTTATATGTATATCTCAAAATAGCCTTAACCCTTTGAGGATCATATTAGCAGCAAATCACAACCTAGACTAGGCTTCCCCAATCTGGTACTCGTCAAATGTGAAATGGGAATGCTTGGAAATTCTGGAAGGACAGTCCCACCACATCTGTGGGTGTCAGGCTGCAGAAGGCTAGTCTAGATAGAAAACAAAGACTATCTCATTCATATAGGAAACTATTGTAATAAAGATACCATAAAACTCCTTTTTGGCATCTTTGTCAAGGAACTGATACAGACAAAAATCAAATGGAAAAATTGCACATGGTTTCAAGAATTGTTGTCAAAATCTCAAAGGGTTAAGCCAAGACTTTCAACAGAAGTGATGTATTAAAAGGGTGAATTGGGCGAGCGAACAGTCTCAGATGAGCTTGGTGAATAGTCTTCTGATTCAGAGTTGAGTTCAGGAGGTGGTGGTTGTGGTTTAAAACGTCCCCTCACATCCGGGTTGCGTCTTCGTCGGAAAACCTGCCTCTCCTTATCAAGAGCGGTGGTCTGGCAGGGACATAAAATGAGAATAGATGAGATTAGGGTGTGCATGATGTAGCAAATCTGACTCTCATTTTTCCTCTTTTTCAAAGCAAACCTCAACCCAGGTCAAATTAACCCCACCCCACCCTCTGCAACCACCAGGTTTGGCTAGTTTTGCAAGCTTTAATCCATTACATGACTCAATTCATATCGAAGTGCATAATCCAACCTATAAAGAGGCAGTGTGATCTCATCAAGCATGTACAGTATGAGTGTATGTCTCTGTATGGATGCCATATGTTAGACTTCTGGAAGCTATTATTTTTTTTAATAATGGGTTCAGGTTTCAGACAAAATGCAGTCTAACCTGCTTTTTCAAATGAGGTCTCAGTTCTGAATAGAAATTCAATGCAATTTAATCAAATGAGAGAGGTAAATATTTGCCAATGTTCAAAATAGTGAAAATATCCATCAAAATACACTGTTACAAATATTGGATTTTGATAGAACAATCAGACAAAAGAAATGAATTCTCAACATGCTTACACTTTCTCTCACTTCATGCCCTCCCTACTCACTATTCCTCTTTTCCCTTGTATTGTGCACTTGCTCACAATACAACACAATACACAATACACCACAATACACAGATCCAATTTCTCCTTCCCATATATTTGCACTAAGCTTTCTTGTTGCTCTTTTTATACCTTTCCCAACCAAACAAACTAGTCTTCCCATTCTCTTCAGATCATACTGGCCATTTCTTAGTGTGAATTAAATTGCCACAAAATTCCTGTGTGAGCTGGAATTTCATGAGCGACAGGTTTTGTACTCATTTTCTAGAACATTCCAGCTAGATCCTCCTCACAACTATCTAGTTCCTATTTAGACATAGATACAGAGAGACTTTTGGAAAGACTTAAATTATATGTACATAAATTCTAATAATTATTTAATAACTTGATGTGATGGAACTAATAACCATGTTTTTAATTTTCAAAGTCAGTTCAGGCTTTGGTAGTTTGGGATGTCTTTAAACATTATGTAAATTTCCTGCAGTTCCTGGAAATGGGCCTGAGAGTTAGCCTCTAAACTATAAATACTCACTATAGTAAAACAGATTCAAAACTACTGGAAAAACCCAATAAAACTATGTGTTTGGGGATGTTGGAAACACTATTATGATGGGCTGATATGAATAAGAGTTTATTATACTTCAAAATATATATCAGTTCTTCCTGAGACATTCACAATTGTTTTCTGTTGAAAATCTACCAGTTATATAGTGACCCAGACACACAGTTATTCCCTGAACATTTTTGAGAACGAGATTAAAACTAAATCTGTCAGATTAATGCAGGTTAGTATTATAGCAGTCTATGCTTTAAAATAACGCAATCAAGGTCCCAAAATGTAATAAAAGCAGAAGATGGATAAAGTTTATAAAGCAAATGGATTCAGTTAAGCTAAATTGTTCCACTAATAGTTTTATAGTTAGAATATTTAAAGTACTGATAGAAAGTGGCAATAAAAGTTCATCTTTGGATCTTGGGGGGAAAAAAAAGACAATACTAAACTCCAACTGCTATCATTTGCCAAAAGTTCTTTGTTTACAGTTGGCCCTTGGAAAAAGCCTAAACGGTTTTCAAAGTTGTGCTTTAAAACCAACTTTATGATTATATTTTAATAGAAAGCAGAAGACATTTGGAATCATATTCACATTACAGAGACAGAATTTACAGTATATAATTCCCTGTAACAAATGGAGAGAATGGCATACATTACTATTCTATGACATACAGATTTGCATTTAAAATATTTCTGTGCACAAAAGGAGTTCATTTAAAGATTGACTCACATCACATCATTTTTATATTGATCCCAGATTCATGAAAAATTCTTTCTTTAGGCAGGAAAGTCTAAATTAAAATCTGCACTACAATCCAGAATAACACTCTCCTGGTGCAAGGATAAGCAACTTTTGTTTTGATTTTAAGGATGAATTAATCCTCATATTTCTATGTGACTGGGGTTCATATTATTTCAATCCAAATATTTTGCTTTTATGTCTAATTCAATGCTTTGCTCTTCTAGCTATCCAGACCAACAAGGAACCTACTCATGAAAACTATAGCAAAATCATGTTCTGTGACACATCCATAATGCAGGAGTATTTTCTTTAGCATTAGTACTAATATGTTAGCAAAAAATTACCCTGGTCCCTCTTTAGCATTATATTGACTTATAACAAGGAAGAGAAGTTTTTTTTTTTACTTTCTAAGGCAAAGGTTGGGATGGTAAAGACTATGAAGTTGTATATGGTGTGTTTGGAAATGTTAGGTGTGGAACAATTACAAATTTCCTTTGGCACTATTAGCTTAAAAAGTTGTTTATTCCTGTATAAATTTTAATAAACTAAGTTGAAAGTTGATCCTGTATTGACCAATCACATAAGGCTTCCATGGAAGTGATAGCTAGATATTTAAACTTCAGATCCGCCCCCTATCTTTCTATCTTTGCAAATCATACTTCTTACACACACCATTTCATATGCTACCATTTATCCTGAAATTTCTAATCTAGTTTGAGGATGGATTTTTTTTTTACTTTTTCTCTTCTCTGAGATCTATTCACTCTTTCTTCATATATTTGTTTTGAACTTTATTTTTATTCATACTGTTTCATTCTGTCTTACTTAACAAATATATTTCAACATTCTTACTTTATATTAATAATTCATATTTGTTTTCAATCTGCATTCATTTAGTAGGTTTAACCTTATTTTTGCATTTTTCAACTCACAGACTTAGGTACCCCATTCTGATGATATCCAATGTTTATCCTGATGTATCCAACTCTCACTTCTGCATAATAACACAGCATCTTATTTATACTCATTTTTGCTTCTATCAACCAGCATTAAGTCCATACAACAATTCATGTAATTGAAATATCCATTTTTTCTACAACCATCTGGATGTTTCAACATTTTTCTATCTTTTTCCAAAGTACATTTCATTATACAATACAAAATTGTTTACTTGTTCTAGTTTGTATATAGTTTATGAATAACTTACTCCATTTTCCTATTAAGTACAACCTTTTTGTCTTTGATTCATTAACGAAATCTTCATTAAACTATAAAAGTTTAGTAATTTCTGTAAAATACAGTATTCAGGTTCTCAGTCACCAACACACTGTTATATAAATACATATAAAAATACAGCCCTGCTCTTATTCTTCAGTAAGTGTACCTTCAATGTCATAAAGAATAATCCTTATATGATTATCCATGAATATATTTAACAACTTAAATGGCCTCATACATCCTTGTCAAGATGGCAGAAAAACTAATTACTAACTTGGATAGAAACTGAGGCAAGGAAGACTAGATTTAATTACCTATCCTGTCATGTGACCTAATGGGTATGATCGGAACTAGGCTATGCACACCTTTTGTGAAACTAGTTTAGATTAAACCCTAAATGAATCTAGGCATATTTTCCTATGACTCAATCATACACTAAACATGTACTAAAAGACCCAACATGCTAAACAATTTTTTTATCTTTCCAGAATTGTTGTGTGTTTCAAGAAAAAATAGAGAATTAACAATTCCAAGTAACAATTCATGTGGAAAATGTTTACAAAGACAACTAAGGACCTTCTATTGATGTTCTCCAGCATCTAATTGACTTCGGTTATTCTTGAAAAAAATAAACAGGGTCAAATCTGGTCATTACTAAATATGACCACCAATAAATCCCAGGTCTCAAAGAAGGTAGTAGAAAAGCTGTTCCATTATTGTGAAAATATTCCTATAGACACCATAAACTGCATTTGACTTTTTTATTTACTTGCTTGAGGTAAGACTTTCAGAATAAACAGAACATATTATTTTAGAAAGATTTGCCATGGCTAATTAGTATCAAGCACAATTTTTTTTATATTAAATTATAAAGCCCTGTCTTTAGGTGTAAGAATAATTGAACTCCTCAGTAAATAGCAGGAAATAAATCTAACTAACAAACGAATAATAGCTTCCTAGAGTCTTTTAGAGTGGGAAGGCTATAATACACATCAAATAAATAATTTTTTTTTTACTCCACGTATATTTCCATGACAATTAATACTAAATGACCTACAGTGGAACCTCAATACTCGACTGCTTTAAAACTAATTGAATTTGGCACTTGATACATTTTGACATAAAAATATTGTCCCAGTACTCCTTTGTTTGGTACTTGAGAAGCTGCAAAAGGAAGAGTTAGATGCCTGTGGAGAACAGACAAACAGTCGGCCATGCCAGGGAGGCCATTGCAAAAGGAAGCAGCTTGATTCTGATATTTCCATCAGGAATTTGCATGTACCTATTGAACGGTATAAACCAGGGGTCTCCAATCTTGGCAACTTTAAGACTTGTGGACTTCAACTCCCAGAATTCTGGGAGTTGAAGT
>JANHFP010007168.1:205025-220296 GCA_032468135.1 Calamaria suluensis
AAAAGAGCTGGGTCCAGGCCAGGCTTCTTGAGGAGAGGTCGCACCACCGCCCTTTTAAGAGCAGTGGGAAATGATCCTTCCCTCAAAGAAGCGTTGACAATCCCCTGGAGCCAGCCTCGTGTCACCGACCTGGAGGCCGAGATCAACCAGGAACACACATGTGGTGGTTTTCAGCCTCCCCAGCAATCTGTCCACACCCTCGGCAGTCACAGGATCAAACTCAATTGAAGTGAAGTTCTTTTAGGAAGGAAACCTTGTCTCTAAACAGGCCATTAGACAAAAGCATGAGTATAAATTTCAACGAAACTTTATATTTCAATGGAAATCACATTGACAAACAATCACAAATACAAACAACAATATCATAAATCAGTTTCTGGAGTAAAGATAATCCTTCAAATACAAAATATTATAACATTTACAAAGAAACTATTAATATACTGTAAATGTTAAGTTAAGATTCAATTACCTTATTGCTTTCTATTCTGGGGAGAGCTAACTACTCAGTGGTAAATATTTAGCTGTAGTCTTCAAATGCATATATTATTTATTTAACATACTAACCACAAGATAGATTCCAGATAGTAAATTGTGGAAGCTTCTGCATGAGAACAACTAAACTGATTCTCCATTAAAATGCAGTACAGTGTACAGCGTGACTTAATGCCAAAGGCGCACAGAACGCTGTTACCTTCCCACCAAATGTGGTCCCTATTTTTTCTACTTGCATTTTTATATGCTTTTGAAACTGCTAGGTTGGCAGAAACTGGGACAAGTAACGGGAGCTCACCCCGTTATGTGGCACTAGGGGATTCGAACCACTGAACTGCCGACCTTCCGATCAACAAGCTCAGCTGTCTTAACCCACTGAGCCACCGCATCCTACACTTTCAGTTAGTAGATCGGATAATAACATTTCCAACCAACATACTGTGTTATGGGTCTGTGTGAAGTCATGCCTAAATAATTCTGTTATAAAACTGTTACCCCAATTTATTCTTTACATAAAAATGTGATATACTTAGTAGTATGCAACTCATGGTCAATCTATATTTGTATATGAAGCAGTAAAGCAAAAACTGAAATCATAGTTACCATACAGTAATTTTCCAAGCAAGTGTGTATTGCCAATTTCTAATATACCCAATTAGATAAATGCTGATTTAAGATTGAAAATACCCTGACATATAGATATGACCTTGAATACTGACAGAATAGAAACTGAATATATACTTCAAGAAGGCATCCATCCAAAATTTTTCTTCCTATGAAGTTCAACTTCTGGACACAAGAAATGTAATTTTTCCAAAGGTTGCAACACATTGCAACCTAATCCAGATATTTTAAATAAAATATGTAGAATATTTAATTTACTGTAAATGCTTGCATTGACTACTGCCACAATTATATTAATAAAGGTTAGATCTGCACAATCTGGACAAACCTTCCACAGCACTGAAAGCAATTCATTGAACATAAAAATATTTGTCAGTATTTAGTTCATCCTACTGAGTCTTTTTAAAAGTTACAAAAACCCATCTTTGTATAAAAACAGAACATCAATATATATCATAGACATTTAAATAGGGAATTTTAGACACCATATTCATCTTTGTAGCAAAAATTATGAATCACTGCAGGTAATACCTACTTTCAATTGAACTGGTATTCTTACTCACAATTCTACCACATAATAAAAGGTGATATACTAAAAAGAGAGGTAGATTCATGCAATATCATTTTTATCCACTTCTTTTAAAAACGGAGTAACGAAAATGTGCATACTTTGGAAACACAAGCTAACCAGAGCGCACACAATGCATTATATTTCATTGAACAGCTTCTCAATACTATGTTATGTCAATGCATTGTTCATTCTGAAATAAGGATTGTGGTTGGGAAGGGGAAATTTAAAATGACAGTATATAATTTTGTTTCTCAGAGAGGAAAAGAAACAAATATAAATGTAGATCTAGATGCATTGATATCCTGTTGCCATTTCATTGGTAGAAAAAAGAAAGAGCGCAGGATATTACATGTCTTAAAAACTGTTAACGTAAAACAAAATATCGAGGGAACGTTTCGTTTTTCTGTATACACTGTCCTTTTAACTATAGGGAGCACTGGGTACTGAACATGTGCAATGGATAAAAAGCTTGCAATGTCAGTGTGGATAATGGGTGAATAAAGGGAATGAAGGGTGTGGCATCTCAATCAAGATTCAAATGAAACTGATAAAAGCAGCATATGGACTGGGTAACAAATAAAAAAAAACATGTTTATTCACTGAAGTAACTGGTTAATGGAGACTGCCAGCACGTTGCCATGGAAACACTGACTGTTGGAGCTGTACCATCTCATACCTTATCCAATACATTCCTGGTTGTTGGTAGTAGTCCAAAGACCCTGATCGCTTGATGGTAAAACCGTGGTCCAGCTGAGCAGAGAGAAATGGCAACTCAGTGGATCGATATTGTGCTAGAGAATTAAGACCTCCAGACCAAAAACTGTCCCTTATTTGTTAGTGCATATTTATTTTTTCAGTTTCACAAGGTAGCACTCTAACATTTAAAAAATAAAAACTATGTATTGGAAATGGAGAAAATAATAATAATAATAATAATAATAATGAAGAAGATCCTAGACCAAATAACTTATCTGGCTAAATTAGTATCTTGTGTGTTAATTACTACATAGTGCGCTTATTTCCACTTGTGACAGTCTTTGTTTGAAGATAAACAAAAAGGGCTGTATAAGGCATCACGTAAGGTTTTCCCATTTCATAATAAAAATTTTGTAAACAGTTTTGTTTTCAGTGTATCTTGCTTTTTTATCAATCATAATAGGCATCTCTATAACCAAATAGATTAGATTTTCACAGATCAAAACCACGATGCTTCATATTGATGAAAATGTATAAATATGAAAATATAACATTTTAACATTCCCACCAATCTCTGTTATTGGTTTCAAAAGCAAACTTGATCTGGGTTACAAAGGAAAATCCTAGGTAACTCTGTATTATTAGAGTGTACAATTTAATCTTAAAAATGTATAAATTTGCATTACTAAACCCTTATATCAGAATTCAAAGTACAGTCTTAATTTATTAATTTGGGAGGAACATGTTTTTTTAAAAAATTGAAGGAAAAAGAAACTATTCCATTTAATTTCACTTCTGATATAGCAATAAAAGAGTGATTTTATTCTTTATTAAACAATATTTCCATTGTGTGTAGCATGGCACCACATAAGTAATTAAAAGCTATTTTAGAGCAGGTAATTCTTCAGAAAGGAGAACAAGGTGTACTGTACAGTTTAGTATTTGAAAATGTGTTAGCATTTACATACACAAGCAGAAAAGAGAACAAATATATATATCCCTTTTGTGTTTATGTGTGCTTTGTTAGAGTGCCTTAAGGCCATAAGTTTACAATTTAAATTACAAGTGGCAGCTTGAAACAGCTCCAAAAAAACAGTTATTTAGTTGTTGCAATATGCATCCTGACTCTGAATCCAGATCAGAAATAAAATAATGTTTATTTTCTTTCATCAACTTTTTTCTTATGTAGAATACTTTTAAACACCCCAAATTATTAAAGACTTCCAGCTAAACAGATGAAGTCCTTATATTGTATCCAGCACTACATCCAAGATCTACTGCTGCCATCTACTGTTGTATGAGGGCAATGCACTAATAACATTGAACAGCCAATGCCATAGAATTTCAAAACAAAATGTTTTACTAAACTATAATTACTTGAGTGGAGAAAAAACATCGGCTTAGATATTTTGCATCATTTTTTTAATTCAGCATTTTAAGTTCTCAAAATCATAGTACTAATTAAATTATAAATAACACATAGTGGAAAGTAAAAAAAAACCTCAACAAATAAATTCTTTGCTCAAATCAGATTCAGGTGCCATTGAAAAGTCCAATTCACAAGCCATTTAAAGCTGCAGAATTAGTATAGCTCACAAATATATGCTCTTTGCACTTGAGTTGAATCCAGTGTAAGGTATCTTGCAAAAAAAGAAGAGTAAGGTACATTTGTTCCATCACAATTTTAGAATCCTTTTGGACAATGAACCATCTGAGATCATGGTAACCCCAGCAGAACATGTGTTTCTGTGTGTGAAAGAGAAACAGAGAAAGAAAGAAAGAGAGAGGACACACACACACTCACAGACAGACAGACAGACCCAGTCTTCTACTTTCATTCAGCTTACATCATAGATTCTGTTTATTTCCTACTGACTTTTTATTGCCTCGCACAAAATGAAAGGAAGGGGAAATGCCTTCTCCAACTACTCCAGCTATATGTTTTGTTGCTGGCAATTCGATCAGTCTAATAAGCCCAAGTCAGGGGTGAAATCCTCTGAAGTCTACTACCGGTTCTGTAAGTCTGCTACTGAATGGGTGCTTCACTGAGGTGTGCCCACGCAGTGCTAAAAAAGGAACCTTTTGAAGCCTTCTGAGTCTGCAAATGTAAGTAGAACAGTGAGGGGGGGAATCCGCTGTGCCACATGATTTAGATTAGCTAGAAAGCAGGAAATACGATGATTCTAGCTAATATAAGTTGCGTATCACAGCTGATAGTTACCCAGCTGATTGTGAAAATGCCAGTTCACTTGAACTGGTAGCATTTTTTAGTACCAATTCGCCTGAACCGGTAGCATTTCACCAATGGCCCAAGTGCTGACAACATAATGTATCTATTTTTTAATCTATTTAAGGTAAACATATTTCCCTTTGTGTTTTTAAAGCATATTCATAGATGTGTTTTGAACGGAATTTTTCTCAGTTCAGAAGAGTCTTGATTTTACAGTTCTATGATTCTGGATAGAGTACTCAGTCATTAGGTTTGATTTACTGATGGATAGATGTTTCCTGAATTAGTACATTCCCATTGATGATGATTATACCTGAGTGTAGCAACTTCCATAATTGAACTATGCATGTTTATTGAATTTTAAATTAATGTAAATATATAGGTAAATTTAATCTACTGAGTGAAAATGTTTAATTAACCGACCATTCTTTAACACAATTGCAGGTTCTGATTTTCAGCTATATGGACCACTAGGAGGCAAGAGCTAGATGACTAGTTTAATCGTCTTTGGGAAATTTTGTGATGCCACAGGATATATATATACATAGTATAAAAATAGAGGGAAGTGGAAGTCATATAAAATCCTATACATTGTATTGTATTTATTATTCTGAGAATTGCAGATCATATATTTTCATTATATTTGTTTTTTCTTCTTCATATCAATACATGATATTTACATGCCTAAAACTATAATTTACTTTCACAGATAGAAAAGGAAACTCAAAAAAACACAAAGCAAACTTTTTGTTGGGTCTACTTGAAAGCAATGTATATAATTGGATCTTACTTCATCCATTATAATGCTGCAACCAATCACAATAAGGAAATTAAATTGGACTGCAACTCACTATTATATAATACTACATCCCTGTTAATATTTTAAAAAGAAAGGCTCATTTGTTTTCATTAATTTCAAAACAGGAAAATGTTATTAATCAACTCTGCAGGGTAATACCACTTCACTATGAGTCTTTCAAGACATCTGTTAAACCCTAATTACCAGTTCTCCTCTTTAGTAACTACAGACACCACAAGGCAACAGTTAAGTCGCTAGTTTGAAATACTCAGAGAAAACAGTGACAAATTGCTAGACAGTCCTTGCAGTATTGAAGCAATTACTTCTTATTTTAAAGCATTTTTTTCAGTCTAATCAAAGAGTGTAAAGAAAATAGTTTACTGGTGCTGCTGTCTTTATCTATTTATTGAAAGTATAACCTCAGAGAAAAGATTCTATTAGCTTTGGTTACATGGCATGGTACAGACAGAGAAATTTCATTTAAGAATCTGAAAGCTGGACATTTAGAAGAATTTGAAAACTGGATGTTTAGAAATTCAAGAAAATTTGAAAAAATATTAATATTTAATATGCACTTGCATAAATGGCAGATGAAGTAATAAGTGCCTAAATATCAATATCAACAGTACTCAACAAAGTTTGTCATTGTATTTTCCCTTTAAATGTTTACAGCTGACAGAGGGAATAGAATGAAGATGTGAAGATGCCATCAAACTCACAAAAATGTCAAGTGCGTTTCATTTTTAAAGATAATTTTCGTTGAAAATCTTTCATTCCTCCAGTGTCAGGAGGAAATGGGTAAAATGAACTTCTACAAAATATGTAAAAGAAAAGCGACTCTAAACAGCTGCTATACAATTTCATAGCTGATGTTAAAAATGTCTAAAGTATGCTCACTTTTATTTTGGGGTTTCAGGAAGGGGAGCTGATTTTTTTTAAAAATGTCACATTTAAAGGCTGGGTTGATTGAAAAAGTGGGCAGTTTGTTATCAGACTAATGGTTGGAATATTGCTGCATATTAATAGGTAGCGTTATGTGTTTTGGGACTCCACAAGCAGCTTTGGCTTCTTAATGTGTAGACATGTAGTAATGTAGACACAGCGAAATCTTTAAATATAAAGCTACCTATCTTTCTGTAGACATAAAGACATTTCAATGAAAGTTCCCCTTTCATTAAGCCAATATGAAGCAGATAAGAAGTACGACTTGACCTCCCTGGCCACTCCAGAACACCACTTTCAGTGGAACTTCAGGAGAAGAGAAAGCTTTTGATCAGTAAATAAAATTAAATGATTAGAGAATAAACTTTTGAACTTCTTTAGTAATGTTTATATAATATCCCTGTAGTGTTCCAGATTTCATATTATAATGGATGATGTTACAGGGTACTTGGTACTCTCTGAACTTGGTGGTTTTCTTGGCAGATGTTTGAATACCAGAGTAGAATAACACCATCAGTTTAGTAATGAAACTTCTGCCAGGAAACTGCTAGGCTAGAGACAACCAAGGATCCCACAATTCACCCCTGAGCTACAAATTTTCCCTTATATTGGGTGATGTTATGTTGTATGCTAAATAATTTATCCTTTATTTTTGTATTATTTTTTGAGTGCCATTCTTTCATGGGGAAAAATTAGAATGGGAAATCTTATATTTGTAAAAAGAATGAACTCTCCATCGTGGATACAGAAGCCAGTATTCAGATTTCATATATTCAGCGTACCCTTTCTAAGTCTCCATCCAGGCTTCAATCATATATTTAGTTTCCTTCCTCTATTAAGTGTTGTGCTTAATTATGAGTAGTCCTTGACTTAGCAATCACTTGGAATCACTTCCCTGGTTCTGAAGTTTCATCAGTCACCCCCCCCCCCCCATGTTCCTATGATCTCATATCAATTGTTTGGCATCTGGCCCACATTTACAGTAATTTATTGTGTCCCAAAATCATAAGACCACATTTTATTGCATTGTTGAAAAAACCTGGCAATTATTTTTGATAAAACTGGCCCATTGAAAACCATTGGTTTGCTCAATGACTGCGGCGTTCACTTAATGGCCATCCCAAAAAAGGTTGTACAATTGGGTTGGTCATGTGGGTGAACTGCTTTAAGGTCCTCATGACTTATAGTCATAATGGCTCCATTAAGGTCCGAATTGAAGCACTACTTGTACTGCATTTATATCCATTTTAGGAGCTGTGGTGGCACAATGGATAGAATTCAGTATTCTAGACTAACTCTGCCCATAGCTTGACGAGCTCAAGTTGACTCAGCTGTCCATTCTTCCAAGGTTGGTAAAATGAGGACCTACTGTAGATTGTTGGAGGCAATATGCTAACATTGTAAACCACTCAATGGGTGCTCTAAAGCACTATGGAGTGGTATATAGCTGCTCATATCTGACATTTTTGTTGATGTACAAGGTAGCATACATAATGGACTCCATCCTACATAGAAACATTTTAAACATTACAAAATATGGGTACATACAGAACAGTACATTTGAACTGGATTAGAAACATTAATAAATATTAATTTATTAACATTGTGTTGTAGTGTTGATGAAAGTTAGAGTAGTTTGTGAGTGTTATCTAACAAAATATATATCAGCAGCATTTTAAAAAAGTTTAATAGAACTTCAGGGTTTTTGTTCAAATTTATAATGAACCAAAGCGGTGGGGGAACTATAGAATAATGTAAGCCCAATAGCAAATCGATAAGGTGCCAAAATAACACAATGCTAAACACAATGCAAAGATCTGTGTATTTCTTTATTCCCATAGCATTTTTTCCTATTCTCAGTCTGAAGCGGCAATGCAATACCTTTTCTTATTTAGAATGTTTGAGCTACCGAAAACAATAAATTTAACTGCAAATCTTGCAAATTAAATTAAAAAGAAAAGTAAACACAATAAATAAGGCAAAAATGGGTGCAAAAGGGACTAGCAAAGCATTCTGAAGAGTTGTAAGAACTATGAAAAACAGTGCAGAGTAGAAGAACTGAGCGGTACATCTCATGGGCAAGCGTGCTGGCAGTCCAATTGAAAAGAGTTTCAGCTGGACATTTAAGCATATACCTGGCAATTCATATGAAATATGCATACAATGGGATGTTTCAGGTGTGGGAAAGCTATGGTGGTTTCCCTATTAGAAAAAATATTGACGGTATGTTAGATGATGCCATTAACATAACAGGAACAATCAAGTCCAAATCTAAGAAAAAGATGACAAATTATCTTCCATGGTAAGGAGGGTGAATTTGCCAATTCAGCCAATGGAGTTGTTCTTTTATTTTTGTTTTTACTTCTGCTGACTTAAAATCAGCCTCTGACTAATACAACAGCTACCCAAAGTGTACCACCTACAATTGCTGGTTGTACCATCTACAATTTAGTTAAGCTGGGGAAGAAACTGATCAGTCTAACGTGGTAAATGAGCATGTTCAATGAATCATTATGATGTTTCGGTTTGGAGCATGGTTCAGGGAGGCATAATTATGGAAGGAAGCTTAAAATGTAGGCAGACTTAAAGAAAAAAAGATGGGAACATTTAAAAAAAAAGGTCTACTCCATTATATTTATTAGTAGAGTCATATATCCTGCATATGTTTGAGTCATCAACAAGTACCAATATTTCACTACTATTAAATGTATATTTTAAACATATATTCTTGGTAAAGGGTCAAAGTAAGCCTGGTTCATTTCCATTTTCACTATGATATACAGATGATATGTTAAACAGGTCTCCCATATTATGTCCTACTATACAACTGCAGCATGTCAAAAGACTTATGATGACTCTATGTAAATCTCAAGCCACTTTAACTTCTGCGTGGAAGGAAGCACTTGGTCAAATTGTGTGCAAAATAAAGCTATTTAAAATGGAATAAAATCCACGAGCATATATCTAAATGTATCCTGGAATATAAAAGAAAATACACCAATAGATTAATCTCTATCCATTTCCCTCTAGGATATGTTTATGATTATTTGACCAAATAATCTGTCTGTCTCTCTTTCTCTCTCTTTGTCAGCGGTATCAAACTTGTGGCCCACAAGCCAGATACGTCACACCCTGGCCATGGCCACCCCGTTTTAGTGAAGGGGGAAAAAGTCATGACATATCATGTGACAACAAAGTGACAATGCAAGTTTGACACCCCTTATCTTTGTCATACCAAGCCATCATGAACCTTTTTGGTGTTCTTAAAAAAGAAATTCATCATGGCTATTAGAGTTTCACTACAGTGAGGGAAAATCCTAAAATTGCTCAGGCAAGGAAATTTTAGGTAAATTAGTAGGTAAATTTTAGGTAAATTAGTAGGTAAATTTTAGGTAAATTAGTACCTTAATCTTAATCTTAAGTGCAGGTAGGAATCTCTCAAACACAGAACACTGCATGGATTAGCCTTGTGTGGCATAGTGAAATTGGAATCCTTTGTAGTGATCTGCATTGAGCCAATTCAGATAATATGGCCAGACCAAATTAAGTAGGCAGCCCTACCTATATCCAAAATGGCTGCATTTCTGCATTTATATTGTTATAAATTTCGTTCATTACAAAGTGCCTCTTGCTTATAATTGGGATGTGATTTTTTTTCCTTCCCATGAAATGTTCTTTAAAAATGTTCATCTCAGTGAATATGTGTTGAATTTTTCTCCTCCTAAGGATAGATTTTCCGTGAGAAATATGTATGCTGCCTAGCATCTTAGGATGGTGAAGCAATTAAAAAGTGTGATTTCCCAATGATGGGGATCATGGAATATCTGTTTTTCACTGCAATTAAAACTGAATACATTAATTGAACATGGGGGAGGGATCCTCAAAAAAACAATCATTTTCTATATATGGAGAAAAAAAATGCATTGTAGATGCTTACTGCTATAACGGAAACTCCAGCAGCTGTGCTGTTGGGCTTAGGACCTGTGTTGAAGTGCTTTTTTATCTTCCCTGCTACTGACAACTGATGCTCATTTTCTGGAAGGCCATCGTCCTATAAAACAAAAACAAGCAATTCATTTCAGGACATTAACAATTTTATGGTTATTTTTCCAAAATTATTGTGTCCCGGTGATTTTTAATTTGCAGAAATATAATCAGTTTAGTGAATCTAAACTTTACAAAATGTTTGCTAATCGTTTACCATAAACTAAGAACTCCTGAATAAAATCTGAAAATACCAAATTATTATAACTTTGTATTAGAATCATGTTTATTATGATTATGATTATGAAACATGAATCATGTTTATTATATTATGATAAATAATCTGTTTATTATGATTTACTCCTTAAATTTAGTAATATGCATGAAGGTAAAAAAAAAAACATCTGCCGACCTAGCAGTTTCAAAAGCATGAAAAATGCAAGTAGAAAAAATAGGGACCACCTTTGGTGGGAAGGTAACAGCGTTCCGTGCGCCTTTGGAATTTAGTCATGCTGGCCACATGACCATGGAGACGTCTTCGGACAGCGCTGGCTCTTCGGCCTTGAAACGGAGATGAGCACCGGCCCCTAGAGTCGGAAACGACTAGCATATGTGTGCAAGGGAAACCTTTACCTTTACTTTAATTATTATTTAGTAAGCAAAAAATGAACCTGAATAAAATTGTGTCTCTGATCTCCAGTGAATGGGAGTATTAGAAAGCTATTAAAGAAGTACATTGTTCTACTGTCTCCGGTATCTTTATCTGAAGCAGCTGACATTGGTCCCCAGACAGAACAACGGAACAAAAACGGCTTATAATGCAGTGATATGTATACTTTGGCATGACTTTCCGACATGCCAGGTTACATGGCTTCATCACACTTTCCAGACAAATGTTTTGCGGTACAAGCCTCAACTAGAAAAGAAGCAGCTAAAAGGCAACACAGACACATTTATGTCTGAGTGATTTCAGCATTAATATCTATAATGTATAGCCCCATATAAGGTGACGCCTTGGGGGAGCTCCACACGTTGAGGTTGTGGGGGGAAACCCCATTATTAGACTCATATTTCCTGCAGCACCTATCTGGAATGTGGATTTCTCACTCAGAGACACGCATTTACCTGTTCATCTTGGCTTTTGGTACTATTCCCTAAGACAGAGTTGTGGAATCTACTGCTTTCCAGATGCTGATGTTGATGCATTATAATTTTTTGGCAGCTTACCTCAGTCGTCGGGGGGGTGATGAGATTTGGAGTTCAGCAACACTTTGAGCTCAGTTTCCTTCTAGATCAGAGGTCTTCAAACTCAGCAGCTTGAAGACTTGTGGACTTCAACTCCCAGAATTCCTCAGCCAGCATAGCTGGCTGGAGAATTCTGGAAATTGAAGTCCACAGGTCTTCAAGCTGCCACGTTTTAAGACCTCTGATCTAGATCATTATATTCTTCTGAACTACACCTACAGCATGTCTTTGCCTCTATATGTAAGCCATTGGTGGTGGGAAAAAGCTCTGGAACATGAGGATTCTGTGATACTTGTAAGGATTGATATGATCTCCTCTTCTGTAACATTAAGTGGATTGAGTTGTCCAGTAATAGTGAATATACTGTTTTCACTGTGAGGATGGCATTCCCCACCTCACATTGCAATGAATACTTAAAAGCTTTGATAGATTGGACCAGGGATGAATTAAATAAGACTGTCAAACAAAGCAAACATGATAAAGGTTGGTGGCTCAGTTATCCAGAAGAAAACACCCATTCTTTTTCCCCGTATAGATCAGGTTTGTAGCTGGCTTGAATCCTGGTCCAAGCATGTTCATAGACGTCTAGCTATCTCCTACAACCAAGAGATTGGTTACTTTGTTGAGGGTGGTGTAATAGTTAATGGACTTCCTTAGTGTTAGTTTAAGGTATGTTCTTTTTTATGTCTTCTCTTGGTTAGTGGGTAAAGATGAGAAAACTATCAGATGGTCACTGACTGTGCCATGGTTGGTAAAAGGGTTGCCTGTAATACCCTGCCCTGTTTTTACACAAACAAGTTTTCTTTCCTCTTTGGGAGGGCTTTATTTATTTATTTCCTATATATTTTTGAGGCTGCTAATTCCACAATACTTAAAATATACATTTTTTTTAAAAAAAAAAGGCAGGCAAAACAGTATCAGTAGCATTCAGAAAATGTTTGACAGGGTCCTGCAAACATCCTAACTCCAAGTCTGGTAGCAGAGCCAGGTCTTAAGGGACTTCTGGAACATTTGGAGAGTAAGTGTAGAGTAACTCTGGAAGATGTTGTTCCATACAGTAGGGGCTGTGTCATGGAAAACATGCTTCCTTGGTCTTACAAGATGACAACTTTTAATTGAGGGGACCTGACGTGTGCTCGCTCTGCCTGAGACGACTGAACAGGTAGAATCAACCAGAGGCAGGGGCTCTCTTGAATAATCAGGCTCCATGCTACAAAGAGCTTTATAGCGGAATTCAATGCCTTGAATTCCACCTGGCAATCAATGCAGCTCATATGCACAGTAACCTGTCATGTCAGAATAACTAGAACAATATTACACCTGTGCCGCTGTATTTTGGATCAGCTGTACCTTCTGAAATGGTCTTCAAAAGCATCCTAAGGTAGAGGGCACCGAAGTAATCCAATTGTGAGACAGTTAGGGCAGGTGTGACCATCTGAAGACCACGTTCCCCTGGTTGAGGAAAGGGCATAATTGGCATATCAGGTGAACCCATGCAAAAACCCACCTGGTCTTGGTTGCCAACTGCAGTTTGACAAAATAATCTCTTCTGAAGAAGAACTGACCAGAAAATAATTGTAGCTTCGATTTTGTTTAAATTCTCTCTTTTCCTATCAGTTGAATATCTGGTCCTATATGATACTGAGGATAACAATTTATACATTTGAAATATCTTGTTCCTTTATGAGTTTATGACCTTGAACAAAATGTACACACACATTAAGATAAGAAATATAGGTAAAAAGATTACAGTAAAACTCCAAGGCCCAAACTATGCTTATTGTCAAATTATTCCTATTGGAAAAGATATTGTATCTGGACTCCTATTAGATTTGCAAATTCCAGCACTTGGGTTAAGTACACGATTCTTGGATGGTTAGGAGAAGTAGATGATTCTTGGATGCTAATGTTACTGTTGACTTAACTCCAACATATAAGAAAAGTTCTTGATGCTCTCTCAATCACTCCTGCTCATTTTACTTCTTGTCCTGGTGGCACTATTGATTCATAACTTATAGAGTTAACATATTTTTCTCAGTTCTTTGTTTCTTCAGACTAGGCTGAATCCTCAAATCCTGGTCTTTAGCTGTTTAGTGAACAAAAATGAGAAAAGTCCTTTGAGTTCCCCCAAGTTGCTGAGGAAAGAAGAAAAAGATTAGAAAACTCAGAGTGAGACAAAATGAAATTCACCACCCCTGTAATTAAAGCAATTCAGAGCTTCATTGCAGGATTCCATTGAGAGGCTCATCAGAGTCCTAGTTGTGTACTTGATTGTCCTATGACAGCAAAAAAAAAAATGCAGCATACCCAGTGTCAGTACACAGTGGAATAACTCTTAAACCCACAAAAGAAAGGGGAAAATACATTAATATCAATGTAATAGGGATTTACAGAGGCGTTCTCTGCACCTTTGGCATTTAGTCATGCCGGACACATGACCACGGAGAAGTCTTCAGACAGCGTTGGCTCTTCGGCTTTGAAACGGAGATGAGCACCCCTTTACCTTTTTATACACACTCTGGTTTCTGTCTACACATTAATCTGATATTACTCAAAGGGCTTATGGTAGTAGGAATCTTTTAAATAAAGATGCAGCCAAAATTTTCCGAAACCAAAAATGAAGCATGACCCTAGTTGATGTCAATTAAAAACAAAATCTCATTCACAGTCTAGTTTTACAAGAGCTAAACGTTTTTATCAATATCAATGCCAAACCAATACCTGCTTGTAAAATCTCCGTTCCCTCCCTCCGCCAGGGAAAGATTACTGCAAAATCCTCATTTCCTCCTGATCAGCTGGGACTCAAGAGGCAGAGAATAGATGGGGATATTAGCCAGGCAGAGGGGATATTTACCAGTTCTCTGAACTACTCAAAATTTCTGCTACCAGTTGTCCAGAACTGGTCAGAACCTGCTGAAACCCACCTCTGGTCTATTGTGGAAAAAATGAACATTTATTAGAATTTTAAAAAGAATAATGTACTTCTACTTACTGTATTATGCGGAAATGAGTATTGAATGTATGTGATGAAGCATAAATTGTAGAGATTGGTAAAACTGAAAAAAAAGCGAAGAATGGATTGGTAGTGAATGCATGTAGACAGAGTAAAAAGCGAGTGACCAGAATAAAAGAAATATATTTAGATTTTTTTTTCTTCATAAAAATAAAATGAATGAAAGTAAAATCACAGCATGGATCTACCAAGGAACAGTGAATGAACTGAGCGGAATGGAAGGAAGTTGTGGTTGGAAGGGGTTGATGACGTCCTTAAAAAAAAGAGAGAGGAAAAAAAGTTTAAAGAAAAAGAGATAATATGGTTTAGGAAGTGTGATATGGATGTAGTGGAAGCAAAGATGGATTGTAAGAAAAGTATGGAGTGGTCTAGTGAAGAATATTAGTGTAAATTAGTTTTAGTTTATTTCTTATCTTTTCCTTTCTTTTAATCTTCACCACTGATCTCTGATCCTATGGGATTCATGTAATTCTCCTTGAGAGGTTTACAAGCCCTTGTGCATCAGTTCCCATCCTAGATGGCAAAGAGACCTAGAGGCCCTCATTTCACTAAGTATGTTTATAACACTGTTTGAATAATCTGCTATTTTCAAATGAGTTGAATCAGATGCCACCCTCCAAAAAAACCTCTCTCTCTTTCTCTCTCTCTCTCCCTCCCTCCCCCTTCTCTCTTTCT
>JANHFP010007168.1:223656-234800 GCA_032468135.1 Calamaria suluensis
ACTCCCAGAATTCTGGGAGTTGAAGTCCACAAGTCTTAAAGCTGCCATGTTTGGGAACCTCTGCTCTATGGTGTATATGATCACAGTTTTGGCATAGTGTCCAGTCCTTTAGACACTGTTTTATTCTTGGTAACAAGAACAAACCCTTAAAAACATTTGTGGACTAGGGAAAGATGTTCAGTTTAATTTTCTGTGTGTTTAAAATGTGACAGTAGGAATGGATGGAACTTTTGGTTTTCAGAAAATGGGTTTTGTCTAATTTCTAGTTGACTTTTTAAAAGTAATATACTTTTACATTCTACAGATATTTTTTTCTCTTTTAAAGCGTACAGATTTTTAAAATTATATTTTAAATCTACAATTTTAAGAATATTAAATCGACAGATTTAAAAATGTTAAGTTTAATGTTTAAGAAAACTCCAAATCATTTATGTAGTGGCACAGCTTTTATTTATTTTTTTAACTTCCACTCTCTTTTCTATCTTCATGGAAGTCTTGATGACATATTTGAAACTTCCCCATAAAAAGGTAGGTGTTGGGTAAATCACACAGAAAAAATGCAACTGCCATGTGCTTATAGCGAAAACCATTTCTTCTCCACTGCTATAAAATGTTACTATGAAATATTTCATGAAAGTAAGGATAACCTGTGGGGAAAATATGGGCAGTCAGGCAATTACCTACAGTTAGGATTAATATATCTCTTCATTTCCACTGTTACACAAAGGACACAGGAGGCTATAAATTTTCTTTTCTAAAAATGTAACACCTGCTATTGAACCATCATACAAAATTAGATGAATACAGATTATGGAATGCAGCACATTTCAATCTACAATTGTAAGAAGCTAAATTTAGTTTTCAAGTATCTCCTTTGAAAGAATATATGCTCTATGCCAGGGTGTTAAACTGCCTTGGCCCACAATGTCTCTGCCAAAGAAAATGGAGCTCAGGAGGGCTGTACATGCCCCTCCCCCAAGCTCCATTTTTGGCTGTGAAAGCCTCCTGGTACCCTCTACCACTGAAAATGGCACTCAGGAGAACCACACCACAGGTGCTCCTAACACAAGTGACGTGAGCTGATCACGCCCAACCTGCCACCCCTCCAAGGTCAAGCATTTCTGGCATTTTCAAAAGCACAGACCAGGGGTATCAAACTCGATTTCATTGAGGGTTGAATCATTGAGGGCTGCATCAATGATGCGACCCTCAATGAAATCGAGTTTGACACCCCTGGTCCATGCTTTTGAAAATGCCAGGGGAACTTACACAAGAGTCAAAATGAAAAGAGGAGAAAGAAGATGCATTGGATATGTTCACAACATTGAGTTATTTTTTTAAAAAATGAATATAAACAATATAAAAAACAAACACATAACAAATCTTTAATTTAGTATAATTCTTGACTAAGTATTTTGCTTAGATTGATAAGCAGAAAGCTATTTTAAACTTTTTATTTGCTTGGTCATAATTTGTCCTTCAATTATTGCTAGTTGTTGATAATAAGGGAGATACAGAGCTTGTCTTTTTCATACTAATATATCCTTTAAGAATGGAGGCCATTGGGCACCTCTCACCTTAATAATTCTACATTTCTAGGGCAAATTTCTAGGTTTTGCAGGAAGTTGTAAGCCGTTTTTCTAACAATAATCCATTGTACCTCTTTATTTTCCTAGGACACTTTTTCTTTTAAACTGTTAGCAAGGCAACAACCAAAAGCATTCTAAGTTCAAAGGCACAGAGAAATAATGTTCTCTAATTTTCTTGCATTAAAAATAATGTAAAGACTCCTATTACAGGCCATTATGTCATGAAACATATATTCTGAAGTGGCAAGATTTTTAAATGTAACCCTCCAGTTAACTTATAACAAATTCATGTGACCAGAATTTAGAAAACATGCTATCAAATTCTCAACACAAAGCAATGCCAACACCAAAATATATAAGACAGGGGTGTCAAACTTGTGGCTCACGGCCCAGATGCGTCACATGTTGGTCCCGCCCCCACCTGGTTTAGTGAAGGGGGAAAAAGTCCTGATATGTCATGTGAAAATGCTATGATGACGCGAGTTTGACACCCCAAGTATAAGGAAAGAGAAAAACAACTGCAGCTGTAGTAAAAACATATCTATATTTCTGGTTGTTAACTATTAAGAGCATGATTACTGATGTAGCAGATCTACTACTATATTATTAATTATTTCTCAACATTTTTAATAACACTTCAGATATTTAACAATGACTTTCAGGGAACATTTAATGAATCTTACAAACTGCTTCTCTTAGCCAGTACTTCTTAATAAATAGTTTTATATATTTTCATTAAAGTTTCTGTTTAGCTGGGATTAATGGAAACTATAGAGGATTTTTTTTGCAGATCTGAATCATAATTTTATAAGTTTATGAAGTACCAATTAAAAGAATTCATATTTTCTATAGTTTATATTTTTCCTAAAAAAAATAAAAAGGAAAACCTTGAATGAAAAAATGTAGGCATTAATCTTTTTTCCTATAAATAGCAAATATAATGAGGGAGACAATATTGCATGTCCTAAATTTTTGACATGCGCACAATCTAAGATTTGCCTGATATGCTGGGACTACAACTCCCAAAATTCCCTGCTGGTATGACAATGACTTACTGGAGAATGTAGGAAGTTGCTATCTGATGGAATCCTATAACCTCAGCATGAAAGATCAAAATATATAATTAAGGTTGAAATAAGAAACAGTAATAGATTCGCTATCTGCCATGTCAAGATCAAAGAATGTAAATGATCATTTAAAGTTCATCTTAGTCAGAAAGTAAGGTCTTTACAAATTCTACTTTCCTTTGAGCCCTGAAGACCAATTAAAGAGATGTGGATTAGTGTAAATTACTCACTATGTAGTGCTTTCACTGTTTTAGCTAAGCAATAAAACAGTGTAATTGTACAACACTAATTGAATCCAGCTACATATAATTGTGTGCTGCCATATGCATCCTATTATTCTAAAGGCTATCCATATTTTCTAAGCTGCTCTGTGATCACTGCAGATGGCAACAGTCAGAGAAGTTGTTCTCCTGGGCTTATTATATGGCTATAAAGCTATCCCATGATTTGACAAAATAATCACACTAAATAGTAGCAATTATGGGAAAATGTTCCAATTAAAGTGGGAAAACTCAGCTTTCCAAATGGACAATTACAGTCTTCCATAAACAATAGGCATTCCAATTTTCTATAGCAACTAAAAATCTATTGATTAATGCATATTTTGAGATATAATTTAGTAATCTCTTTATACTGTGATGGTTCTTTGTTTTTTAAGAACTGGACATACCATAGCATAGAATTTAACTATACAAAATGTGCAACTACAACATATACCTATTACAACACACACACCTTTTCCTATTGCCCAGGGTTAACTTCATCCTCCTAGCCTTTGAAAGTTAATGTAGCCATGTAAATAAGAGTTTATTATTTTATAATAAATAAAAGTCTTAATGTTCATAAAGAGGCATGCAACCATTGACTCTTTCCTAATTATTGTTGGAATTATATGCTGTTTCACTCTGATTGCTCTTCTTCTGGTTGCTACTGAGTTTCAGGCTAAGCTCTAAGTCTAAGCCAACCTCTAGGCAGGAATCACTATACTGTTTACTGTAGCTTCTGGGCAAATAACTGATAGTTCACTGGTTTGGTTGTAATAGTCCTCAGGGCAATTTCCTAGAGGCTGCTTCCTATTTCCTCAGCTTTCCACGATCTTCTCCTTCTCCTGCATGCCACACTTTTGTAGGTTAAGAGCCTGGATGTGGCGATAATTGAATGTCATTAAATTTCTAAAAAACCTCAGGGTGTGGTTCAGTGGTGGTATTCGGCCAGCTCGGGTGAACCAGTTGTTAAATTTCTTGCTCCCCTTCCAGAAGTCTCCACACTCCCTGTTTTGGCTTCCAGGTAAATGCAGGGAGGTCTAGTAGACCCAAAACAGGGCACAGGGTTGTGGTGCAGTGTCCCCCATGGCACATTTTTGCTCCCAGGATGCTGCAAGGGACCCAACTAGGCCCTGTTTTTGTTCCAAGGGGAGTGCAGGAGTCACATCTTGCCTTTCACACCCCATGGCCATGCCCCACCATGACTACGCCCACTCAGCCAATCATTAGGGCAGAGAACCATGTGTTAAATTATTTGAATCCTACCACTGGTGTGGTTAGTCAGTCAGACATGAGAATGCCCAGATGAATGCTTGTGAGTACATTGTGAGTGGGAGAATGAATTAATGAATCCATCTCCATTCACGTTTCTCAGACTATAAACTTTTACTACCCTTTGGGGAAAAGGATAGCTGAACTTGGGGATATTCTTGGGGAAGTAAGGCTGGGAAGCATTTCTACCTGGTTGCAGCTGCTTTTCCCAAATGCAGATAGTAATCTCACCTTCATTCCCTCACATATACCAAAATGGATTAACTTCTGTCTACATTCAGATCAAACTTTTTCAGGGTTTAAGAGTGAAAGATAACTGGGGATATTTTACGATCTCAGTCAGAGGCACACCGAGCCACCCCAACCTGACTTTCTACAAAAAGGATGTATTAACTATCATAGTTTCTCTTGGTTCTAAAGCACTGAAAGTAAAGACATTCATTTTACATTTTCCTTACATTTTAAGTATATTTTACACAACATTTAAAAGCAACATTCTGAAGCAGACTTCAAAATTATTTCAAAGTTACACAATCATTAAAATATGTAACTGCCAAAAGTCCAGTTGCTTCACTTTTCACTATTTCTAATTTCTAAACCCTTTCCAAAGAATGGCTCATTGGATTATGTTACAATATCATATTTATAAAAGGTAGCAACTCCCTCCATAGAAATAATAAAGACTTAAAAAGGAGATGGAATGGGAAAAAAGGTGTTATATTCTTTTTTCTTAAAGTCTAGATTCCATTGAGGACAGTTGTTTGGTAGCCATCAAATATCCAGCTCTACAATTAATAGTTCTAAACCTACAAAAGTCATTTATGAAGAACTGTGAAGTTGGGTCATATAAAATAGTACTGATAAGGCTGATATTGATTGTGAGAAGGATTTAGGAAACAGATGAGCTGCAGACTGGACAATTGTTAGACAAGAAACAACTGAGACCACAGAAGGAATGAGAATGTAACAAACATCTTGGATGGGCCTTGCCTAGTTGCAAAAGCAATGGGGAGAGATATAGTGTCATACTTCAAAAATATTATGCAGTAAAGGTAGTACTATTATATTTCCCTGAAAATAATACCATGTCTTATATTTTTTTAATTCCAAAGTAAGCGCTTGGCCTTATTTTCGTGGAGGTCTTATTATTTTGGAGTGCATGGAGCAAGATGGGGCTCTTCTTGCTGTCTTACCTGATTTGCAGCTCTGTGTTTAAATATTTTTGAGCAGGGTTTTTTTTTTTTGAGTGGCTTATTTTAGTGCATGCACTCAAAAGCCCAATTGGGCTTATTATCAGGGTACATCTTACTTTTGGGGAAACAGGGTAGTACTCTTGGGTATGTTTCTTGTCTGAATTACCTCACAAGGCTGGCATTAATCTTGCAAGTTCTGTCTCCATCTCTTACTTGTAGGTGTACCAGAAGCACCTGGAATTCTTTGTGTGGTATAAAATTATGGACTAAAATGGGCTCAATTCAGTAAAGCCATTTTTGTTCTAATTCTGAAAACTATTTTAAGCTGAAAGTGTCCTTGAATTGACTGAAATTTGAGATAGGTGATTGATAGATGATTGTTATGAATTATATGTATCAAAATCCCTATTGCAACTTAATGTTTTACTTACCAGCAGATTTTCAGGTTTGATATCCCTGTGAACAATGTTCAAGGTATGAAGGTATTTGATGGCACTGGCCAGATTGTACAGCATCCCACTGGCATCCCTCTCTGTATACTTATTTGTGGAGGTAATGGCATCAAAAAGGTCTCCTCCCTGAAGTAAAATGAATGTAACAGATTAGTATATTCCACTATGATTCAGGAGGTGGTTCATAATGATCGATAGCATTTTCTTTCAGGACGTCTTAGAATTCCCATGCTTAAAGAAAAGAATGAAATCTTCAGTGGACATTCTATATATCTATAAACAATGAGACTAAGTCAAAGAATTCACAGTTGTGTCCAGTGTCATGTCTGTTGTCGTGTCCGGTGTCGTGACCGCTGACCAGTGTCCCTTGGGCCAGATCTAAGCACCGGTGGACCAGGGGTGAAATGCTGCTGGGCTCTATCTAGCTCATGGAAGCTGGTAGTGCCAGTGGTGGGTAGTTCAGAGAACCTGTAGTGCTGGCGTTTTCACGTTGTGGTTTGACCATCTGCACATGCTCAGACAATGGTATGCGTACAAGCAAAGCAAGTATATGTGCACGGCATGTACGCATCAGCAAACCGGTAGGAAAGGATATAATTCAACATTTTACTTTCATTGAGCAACTCTTCAACTTCCAAATTTCAGTCCTATTCAGTCATAATCTTTTAATATATTAGTCACCACTACCTAGTCAATTATACTGTTTGATTTCTTCACTAACATCACACTTTTCTGGAAGCAGGACAAACTGGAAACAGCTTTAAAAATGTTTTTTTTTAATTAAAAAGGGATGGGTTAAGATAGAAGAACAAACCTTATCACCTTTCACCATAAGGCACTGACATCCAGAAGAACAATAACCAATTACTTATTTACTACCTTCCAAAAGAAATGCTATAATATTCCCTTTCTCATGGGACATTGAAGTTAGATCCTTTGAACCAGCAGGAAGAAACCCGATCATAAATCATGCTTATTAAAATAACTAGGGAAATGCAAGACTTGCATAATAATTTAGTCCCAGTACATCCAACGGCAGCTTGCCAGCAAACACACCTTTCATAATTCCTACTTTTACATTTAAGGACAGAAAGATATGCCTGGGATGAAAACAGAATGTATGTGTAGCAACAAGACCCACTTCTATTAAGTTTGTTGATTTGTTGACCAATGAAAGCATATTAACTAAAATTTGACATGCCAGCAGTCTTCTCCTCATGAAAACCTTTGCCAATATAGAATTTAATTTACATGTTATGCCTTCAAAAAGCAGCCATTAGAAGAGGGTTACTCAGCTGTAAATAGGAATAGTACATGGATTATTCAGCAAGATTCCAAGAATATTTGCTTTACTATTTGAAAAAGGAACACATAACAAGACACATTCAATTTTAAACAGACAGTCCCCATCGTGGCATTTCCTTTTGGGGCAGGCAGGCACAAGTAACCAAAGCAGAGAAAGGAAATACAAAATAGTAAGGCATAGAAGTTAAATGCATAAGAAAATAAAATATAGCTAAATCTAGTTTACAGCAATGGCATTCAGTACACCTCTCCATATTTTTCCATTCCTACGGAGAGGAAAACCAGGAACTCATTCATTAGGAAAGGACAGGAAAATCTTAATTCCAATAAAGCATATCGAACATGCACACCTTTTTTTTTTTAAAGAATCCAATTGGTTCTGTGAAATATTATAGGGAAATGTATATGCTTTAGATCAGGGGTCTCCAACCTTGGTGACTTTAAGCCTGGCGGACTTCAACTCCCAGAATTATAGAAGTTGAAGTCCGCCAGGTCGCCAAGGTTGGAGATCCCTGCTTTAGATCACATAGCAGCCTTCGCTTCACAGGCTTGAAAAGGACCAGAAGAATGATCTAATCCACTTTCATGCGGACAAATCTTTTTTCCCTCCTAAGTCATCTCCCTCCATTTTTGTCCTTTTTTATTACTATGTGCACAAAACAACAACACAATCCAATGAAAAGGCTCCAGTCACCTGCTGCCTTCCAGCAACTCTGCCATCTGAAGAACTACCCTGCAGAACTACCCATCAAACGATTAAAGGAAACTGTTTTGAACACTGATCAAAACTCTTACTAGCATATAACACTAAATCTTTTTCAGCTCTACAAATTTCTCCGATTTTGTTTGGGTTTTTCTTTTGCCACTTATCAAACCAGATGACATCATAATCAGTTACCTTTCAGGTGGAACTTCCCAAATATTGGTGGCTTTGAAAGAAGGGGATCTACATTCCTATCTGACAATCATTGAGTCATTTGCTACATACATAACATGAGGCTCCTGCAAAGGTTCAGCAGGAATATAGATTAGAAAGTCAACTTGGTTAGTAGTGCTGGGTAGATCAATTCTTACTCTCTGGGCCAGGGAATACTCAGGTTTAAAGAAACATGTGACAAGCAAGAAGAAGACTAGCTCCATTTCCACAGAACCTTTATATTACTAGCAGCTGGAGAGTGACTCTCCTCATCAGGATATGGATGAGAGAGTGAGTTTAAAGCAGGCCAAGTAGAATTCCACATTCTCTTTGAAAGTTCACATCTGTACAATCGTAAAGAAAATATTTTTTTCTGGTTAATTTTCTAGTATCCATGGCAATCTTTTCACAACCAGAGTCTGTTTTCAAGCCTGTATTGGTGTCCTCAAAAACTGGTTTACTTATTTATTTCTACAGCCATCTCAACAAGTGAGTCTGAGTGATGTACATCATAGAGATCAAGACATTAAAACAATTAAAAAAGTACAAAATATATGGCACCAAATAAAGCTGTTACTATGGATATTCATGTAATCAGGAAACAGCATCTTTAACCCACTTGGGGCTCCAGGTCCAGGCCCATAACTAAGCCTTCATGGTTTTATGAAAGACCAACATAGTTGGGGTTATCCTGGTATCTGAAGGGATAATATTCCAGAGGGCAGGGACTATGGCAGAGAAGACACATTTCCTGGTTCCCACCAATATTCCTTGGCTGATGGAACCCAACTTGCCTGACCAAATTTTACAGGTAGACAACTAGGTGAAGGTAATCCATTGGATAACCTTTACCCAAGTCATGAAGGGCTTTAAAGATGACAACCAGGACTTTGAATTGCACGTAGTAACATACCTGCAACCAATGCATTTACAAAGCAGTAATGTTATTGCTGTTCATTCATTTTGAAATCAATACAATTTACCACCCATTCACTCTTGGTCATATATATTCTTATTTTATCACATACATTTTTTTAAAAAATCCACCTTCCCATTCAAGTATTTTTGTATTTTCTCCTATTACACCCAACTTTCATTTGCATAAAACAACATGAGCAGAAAATGCTCTTACACATACAGTATACATTTTAGCTTCTTTCAGCAAATACTCATACAATAATCTACAAAGTCCCCCTACAGTTAGATAAATATTTACAAGTTATTTGCAATGGATGAAGTTACTTCCATCTTTAACAAACTTTCTATTGAAGAATAATAAATCTTTTTGCTCCATATTCATACACATACTATTTCTCTATACTGAAGCTTAGAATTCTTGTAAAAGGCTAACAAACTAAGTGTCAGCAGATAAATGTTCATCTGTACTTACTTTTACAAGCTCCATGACAAGATACAACTCAGTAGGCATATCCATTTCCTCAATAAGGAGAACAATGTTGGGATGTTTGACCCGTCTTAAAATAGAAACTTCATTCTGAATCATGTGTTCCTGCATAAAAAAGGACAGAAAAATGTATATGAAAAGAGAATGGAACAAAACCATATTGTTGGAATCAGATGCCAGCCATTGCAGTGTGGCAAAGATGTCTGCCTCAGGTAGTGTTTATTGAGTGTTTATAGAGTTTTACAGAAGGAAGACGTTTAGGGCACAGATACAGCGTTGTCATTGTTGGTAACTTCTGGACATTTCCCTCCAATTCCTAGAGGCATCCTGTTGGTGGGAACTAGGTGATCTCATTCCCCAGTCAGGAGTTTAGCTGGCACTAACAACGAGCGAGCTCATTCTGATAACAGGAGCATCAGTGGAGGCAGGCAGTTTGCTGCTCTACGCCCCCCCCCTCCCCGACTCATTGGCCTGATTCCCACACCATATAGTTGTTTCAGGACCTTTGTCTTATTTAACAGGGTAAGTTGTTATAATTAATAAGGTCATGACTGTAGCTGCCATATGCTAAATAAAATCAATATATTCAACTTCTGGTTTTCTTGGCAGAGGTAGCTTGCCAAGGACCTTGTTTCTAAGTCTGCAAGAGATAATGATTGACCCCCAAATCCACTCACTAGCTCCTAGGGCAGGACTAGAACCCATGGGCTTCTACTTTCTAATCCATTGCCTTAATCACTACATTAAACTGATCTCCTTTAATGGGGAATCCAGGCACATAATGGACAGATGAAACTCAGCATTCAATAAGAAGTTTTAAAACCCTTATAAATTAATGCGTAAATCAAGGAGTATGCCGAGACTGAGAAAATGAATATCAAAAATAAAACAGAGGTAGAAGATTTAAACTTACAAGTATTTTATTTACATTTAAGCTTGCTTATATTTAACATATTCTGAATATTTGTCTTTTAATATGCCTGTAAAGAATTACACTTCCAACCCTTTAACTCAAAAATTATATATAACAAATCATGTTTTTCCAAGCAAAAAAATAAAATAAAATAGCAGCTGCATTTCTTTAGACATTTTAGCTATTAATATTTTTCTTCCCAGGATTTCTCCAAGCTAATGTATTATGCCTTGACCTCTCATCCTTACTAAATTGAACATTTTGTTGTTTTCATCTCAGGTTTCTCATGTCACAAAGTTTTGTAGAACAATTAAAAAAGTTGCTTTTAACCCCTAATGAAAAATCTAAATGGTCTGGGACCAAACTGCTCAAATAAATTTTTCTGCATATAATTCTACTTGAGAATCAAGATCTACTCAGGGCCCCTCCAATATGTAAAAGGGCATTTTCTGTGGCAGCTTCCCATATCCCATGCACCTGCCCAATCCCTCCATCCATCCATCCTTCCATCCATATCAGATCTGTATTGTTTGTCCATTGCTTCTTTTACAATATGGTAGCCTTTTTTTCTTTTTTTTTTTAAAAAAATTCAGGGTATGTGAGTCCTCCAGAATATTTTAGAGACCATGAGTCCAGATGTTTGTTGATACTTATATCCTTTGCAGTTAAAACAACTCAACAATAAGTATAATAGCATTGGTCGCATTGGTTGATGACCTCTGGAGGGCTCGGGACAGGGGACAATCCTCTGTCCTGGTCTTATTAGATC
>JANHFP010007171.1:23028-34375 GCA_032468135.1 Calamaria suluensis
TGTGTGTACGTACCGGTCGTGAGGAGGTAACTGGCAGAATGCGGTCTTGTAGATAACCTGGCCCAATGCCATGGGTCGCCTTAAAGATCATAATCATGACCTTAAAGCGAACCCAGTATGCAGCTGGTAGCCAGTGCAACTAGGCAACATCAACAGTGCTAGTCCTGATGATGTTACTAGCAGTCGCTAGCAATGATGATGTTCCCTAGTTTGGGTAGTGAAACGTCTGCAAGGAAACAACCAAGCTCAGAGAGCACCAAGTGCCCCCCCCCCACTCTTTGAAAGCATTCAGATGACAGTGATGGATGGGGAGCTGAAATCTCTGCATCTTATCTAGAAGGGATTAGTTGGGAGAAACTGCTGAATGGTAGTGAAAAACGTGGCAGAAAAGATGTTTTGATGGGTACTTTTCCTACCTTGCTGCATGGAGGGATGTAAAGGGGATTCTACTGAAGTATAAATGTCTGGTCACTCAGACAAATGTGTAGAGTTTACAGTGAATATAGGAAAATATATTATAGGAAAATAGGATGAGAAGATGAAGGGTAAAAGTTCATGCACAAGCTTGTCTTTTATTCAGTTTCAGACTCTTGCATGTTTAGGAACACTCCAGAGAAGGGCTTTCAACATATATCAAGCAACTTTTGAAAGCCAAGGAAGAACTAAAAAAGCAGAATATATCTTTGGAAGAAGGTATAGTATTGAAAGAGCTGTTCCAATTCTCTGTATACCTCCAGGTTTCAGTGTACTTGGGAATATTTTCTCAGTGACTGCATGCCACTTCTCTTTCTTCTCTTATTTTTAAATTCTTTAAAAGAAATGATGGCACGCTAGCATCCTGTAAAGCAAAGCATCGACCTAAACACAATTTTTATTTATAGGATGTATGGCACTGAAATGATAGCAGATGCCATTTAATACCTAATTTATCCGTTTGTTCCCCAAATTACAGAAGCAAGCTGGGGTTAGTAAATGGAGATATCCTGGGAGACTTTAGGGAATACTAGGTGCAAACTCACCAATTTGCATAATGGTAAGTGGGAACTAGATAACTGATGACAGCTAATTTGACTCCTAAATTTCTAAATGTGCCCACTAGTCCACATCTAACCGCATTATCATCAAACACGTTTTGTTCCAGTCAGAAAGCATTCCAGTAAATCAAAAACATTACAGCTATCAATAGATCTAATTTCCTAATTGTAGCTAAATCTTGTCACCTTACAGGGAGTTTGGTGGCAAACAAATTTAATAAATAAAATAAACAATCAAGGTCCTTTAAATCCTCTAGAACAGGGTTCACCAACATTTTGGACCTTAGGGACCAACAAATCCATAATTTTAAATCCCACGGACCACTAATACAATTTTTTTTAAAAAAAGATAAATATTTAGTGCAATATAAAAATGCAAATAATTTTTCTGTGGACCACCAACATTTTCTCGCGGACCATTGGTGGTCCATGGACCACCAGTTGGTGACCACTGCTCTAGAACAAGGGTGTAAAACTCATGATGACACATTGTTGTCACATGACATATTGCAACTTCCCCCCATGCTAAATTGAGGGTGGGCGTAGCCAGCGTGTGACACATCTGGCCCCTGGGTCATGACTTTGATACTCCTGCTCTAGAACAAAGGAAAAAAGCTTTCAACTATTTTTAACCAAGCTCACATTTTATCCTAGGCTGCATCATAATATAGCCTTCCAATAGTGTATCAAGTAATCACTCTGTATATATTTGAAATGCATGTAATGCTGAGATTTTCCACTTTGGAGACTGATTTTTATTAATATTGATCTGTGTATTTATCCTTGTTGGGAGTAATTCAGTATTGCATGAGTAGCTTATAATATAATGCAATTGATTTTACTTTTACGTCCTGCCCCAAAGCCCTAGATTTGGCGCTTGAGGGCACTTCAGTCATCTAGTAGTGACCTTCAGGGAGTCTGGAGGTGGAGGGGCAAGGTAAGGGAATCGCCCCTTTCTCCACATAAACTAATAGAAGCCAGCCTTAATAAGAGGGGTTGTTTGAAAGCAACTGAAAGAGATCTGCCGTAGCAATAGATATGCTGAGTATTTACTGAGCTTGGTGCATATTTATCGAAGAATTGTTTGCGATATCCCGTTCAGGTTAATTATTTGCCTTCTTGTGTGTTTACTTAAATAACTTAACATAAATTATTTATGTTATTTATTATTTATTTATTATGTTAATAACATAAATTATTTATGGGTGTTCTGAATAAACATTTTGAATGTGGAAAAGTAAATCATGAAGAGTTAAAATTCTTGCTAGGCTTTGGCGCCAGCAAAAAGGTTCAGCGTAGATCCTACAGCTGTAGGAAAATAACACCATTTTCAAAGGGGGAGGGAGAAAATGATGACTTGAGATAAGGCCAAATGAAAAAAACAACAACCTTCCTTACCCTCCCTTCTTGACAGCGGCCTTTCCTGCTGTCCTTGGTAGAGGAAATATAGGTAGTTCTTAACTTACACCCATTTGTTTAATGACTGATCAGGATTCTGACAGCGCTGGAAAAAAAACCTACTTTCAGCTGGTGCTCACACTTATGACCATCACAGTATTCTCATGGCCACATGATTAAAATTCAGGCACTTGCTAACCTGAGCGTATTTATGACTGTTGCAATGTCACGGAATCACACAATCATCATTTGCAACTTTCTCAGGGATCTTCTGACAAGTAAGGTCAAGCTGAATTTACTTAATGATTACAGCACAAAAAAAAAGAATTGTCTGTTACTCACTCAATGACTTAGCAACAGAAAGTGTGGCCACAGTTGTGGTCTTAAGTCAAGGACTACTTCAGCATCGCTTGAAAAATGGTTGTCGTTTTTTTATCTTTACTCGTGCCAAAGCAAGACTGGTAGAAGGTCAGTTTTCTGTGACTGCTGTTGCTTTATAATGGAACTGAGTAGGAGAAAAAAAGGAGTTATTTTTTCCCCCTGTTGCTTTCCTTCCTCCTCCCACCAATCACCTTCCCTGTTTTTCTTCTTGTTAACTACCATTGGAAGTAAACATATTGCATCACCTTTCTTGTATTTAAATAATTGGATACAATGTACAGGTCATGCTTTGAAAAAGACGAAAACCACCAAAAGTAAGATTAATAGGTAAAAGTCTTTGATTTTAGTTTTGATTTTCTTTTTAAAAAAGAAAAGTGCCTATCTTTTTCTTTGTTTGAGGCAGAGCCAGCTAAAATCTGATGTTCTGGTAGTATCTCTGAGGATAAAGACTGATCAATCTACTTCTCAGTTTGATAGCTACTAGGAGTTCTGAGAAGCAAAATCTTTGCCAATTGGGAATGGATAGAAGAAATTGTTTTGCTAATTTCTCTATTGTTTGGTGAGCAATTGCTGTGAATTCAGCAGATATTATACACTTTGGCATTACGTGCCTCAAAAATGATTTAGAGGAAATGCTTCAGACCGTGCCATGAATATTGTATGTCTGCAATTCATTAAAGCGGCCCAGCCCTTTTAAGACTCACACAGAACGTAAAAAAAAATGGGCTGCTTTAACAAATACCAGAGAGATATTCTGTTTGTACAAGAAGAACTTTTTTGAAATCATTTTTGAAAAATGCACTGTCCAGCTATAGATCAGTAGCTTGTCATAAACCCTGCCAATTTTATGATAAGATAGGTACAGTAGTGATTTTTGCCAGGTACAAAAAAAAAGATTTTTGTAGTGGGGAAAGAACTATAAAATACCTGCCATACACACATATACATATAAACATCTTTTGTGATTACTTGGGTAATGAATGTTTATGCATTGCAGATGTTTGAAACAATTAGAGAATCTTGACTTATATGTAGGATCAGGCAGGTTTGTACATTAATGTATTGAAACAGAAACAGAAGGATGTAGTAAAAACATTGTGAAATAGAAATAAGAATTTATTGGACAAATGAGGATTAGGTGGAAGAATCAAGAAAGGGCTTAATCTGTAAAACATACCTACTTCACCAAAGCTCTTCACAATATTCTGATAAAATAAAGATAATAAAGAGCAGAGAATGAAAGCAAATTTCAAGTAGTCCTTGACTTATGACTGTAATTGGGACAGAGTTGTGATCATACGTTATGCTAGTTGTTAAGCAGTTCACTCTTTTTTTTTTGCAGCAGTTAAGTGAATGCTATTATTGTAAAGCAATCTCACTTGTTAAGTGAACTCATTGTTTATGATGGGTGTTTCTTGCTGGAAACCAGAAATAAATTTTGTTCCCAGCCCCGCCCCAGCCCCAATAATGTGGTCATGTGACTACAGGATGTTACAGATGGCTGTAAATATCACCCCATTGCCAACACCCAAAATGTGATCGGGGGAGGGGGGGCTGGCTGGCTGTCGAAACTTCAAATCTGGTTGGTAAGTACCTTTTGGGGGAGGTCCATCATAATTTCAAACAGTTGCTAAGTGAACAATCATAAACTGAGGACTACCTGCAGTATTATAAAGGAAAGACTGTGTTTGAAACCCACAGCTAAAATGCCTCTTGTATTTAGAAGGGACGCCTCTCAGTCACTTTCCTCCCCTTCTTCCTTCTTTATCTCCATCTTCATGTTTCCCATGTAATAAAAAGAAAAACAAACTAATTTTGATTTTGCATACCTCACTGTCACAAATCACTGTCAAAAGTTATGGAAGGATTAAGATATGTTGGTTGGGTTGTTGATTGTAGCGAAATTTTGCATCATCTTGAAGAAATCTGTCTGCAGTATCATGATCCAGTCTGAGATTCAAGCAAAACTTCTATTGTCCCTCTTTCTTTAATCCAATATGTAGTAAATATTAATTTTAAAAAAACCAATGGCTAAGAAGAAGAAGGCACTTTGAAAATGTAGCTAATATCTCCAAATTTGATACTTATTAGAGTAGTGCCAATCTTTCATGCAAGAATATATCACATTGAATTACCATATTCTTTTGAAATGGAGTGAAATGCTATTGGTGGAAATCTCAGATAGAAGGTAATAATCTCTAGTATTTATCATCGCTACTATAAATATCATGTGGGTTTTTTCCCGGTGATAGCTACCTTATGTTGTCTAGTTCAAAATGGCCCATGTTTTCTCATTTCCCCCCCCCCCGAAACTCACATTGGCTCAAGGGCCATGTCTGATTTTGTTTGGCATTCACTCCCAAAATGACAAGACAGAGTCCTTTTTGAGTGAAGGATTCAAGAGTTTTGAGAAGTTAAATGTTGATCTTGGCATACCCTCAAAAGGAACAAAAGGACCCAGACTCTGGAAGTCTTCAATGCATGTGCATAGGCCATATGCAGTTCCATTTTGCAATCCTGTCAAGGTGTTTGAACCTAGAAATAGTGACTAGCCCAAAGACATCAATTTGTTTGGGGATTGAAGTCTAACATCTTACTTGCAAGACACATCTCTCTGTTTCCCAGAAGAACCTTCTTCCACTGACATTTAATCATAATGCATCATTAACACGTGCTAAAACTAAAGCTAACCCTGATTAATGTACCTTGGTTGTGGCCCATGGAATTTGGAGGGACCCATGGCTTAATTCTGCCACCCACTTTGCACCAGCTTAATGAGAAGGATTGAGAGATATATATCCCTTATTTCTGATAATGCAGACAGATGGTTACCATCTATACTGTTAAAAATATTCTTTGAAAATATTAAATGCTGTTCCTGTTACCATAAAGCTTTTGAAAACTCAAAGCACACATAAACAAATGCTAGGAGAAATTGGTGCAATTATTGTTAATTAGTAATCAAGTACACAAAAGGAGATGAGCAACATTTTCTCCAATTCATAAAAAGAAGACAATAAGCAACTAAATTTGGTTATATTTCCTTAAAAACATATTGTTTGATTTGAGACTATAGTACAAGCCCCATCTTTTCTTCATATGAAATAAACTTCGCATGATTTCTAATTGCTTGATTCTAAGTGAGCATTAACACAATGCACTACCCAGTTACAAAGGAGTACTTTGATTTATGATTATTTAGCTCAACGAACTTCATCTTAAATCAGCCTCAACCAAAGCACTTCATTTAACTGTGTTATTTACTAAGCTGAATGTTTCTGTCATCAAACATTCTAATCAGCCAGCTATTCAGTCACATTTCAAAGACAGATGCAGCTCTGTCTTTGGAAAGTTGTCCATCTACAGTTGTTTCAGATTCTTACTTAACTTTGTGAGATCAAGGAAATTGTACATTTGCAGGCACTGATGATGCATTATAAGCATTGAGCTGTCCATGGTGCTGACTGAGTATTGTGTGGTTCATTCTCTATTGAAGTCTTGTTTCAGTCATGCTCAAATCCTGGTGATTTCATAGAAATGCCCATTTCATATTTTTTTTGGAACACTAAGGAAATGATTTGATACTGAGACATTCTAGAATATATTTATTTCTACCACTCTAGCTACAACCATTGGATTTTTCTGGAGGAGGACACTCATTCAAATATTAAGCAGATCTGACCAATAATGGTTATCTTCAGGATTTTATATGTGCAGAATGGCTGTCTTGAAGAGTATAGATAGCTACAAATTAACTAATTACCAAGGTTATGTGATGTGGTTGTCTCAATGTCCTCTCTATCTCCTCTGAAGCACTGAAGTATCTTTATCCCTTTTCTAAGCCTACTTCCTGGTCTGTGAGGGGCCTAGAAACATTCTTAAAAAGAAAGATAGTGTTATACTGTACATGCTGGTTTGTCTATTTTTCAAAATTCCCTTATTATGAACCTTTTTGAAAGATGAGGCACAACGTCTTGGTCTCTGCACCAAGATTGTATTTATATTCTTTGTTCACATTTTATCAATTATAAAAGCTAATTAAGTGTGAACTAAGCAGAAAAATGTAATAATTTAGGATGTGCTCAGAAGGGACAGGTCCTGCAATGCAGCCTCATTCACATTCAAATTTAAGATCACCCATGAATTTGGCAGTAGATTCACTGAAAATGGATAGCAAATTGTATAAATTAGCAGTGGGTATTGGCTTCAGGGACTTTAGAAAGGGGCTATAAAAGAAGAACATGGAGCTATTTCAGTTAGAGCACTGACTATTGGCTTGCCAGAATTTCAGGCAGCTTATGTCCTGTCCTGTCTGCAGATATTGGAAACTGAACCTGGGATCTGTTGTAGGCAGAACAATACTCTACCACTGAGGGATGACTAATAATTTGAATTGCTTAGTTGCCTTTTGGAACAAATCAACAGCCTTTCTAGCACTCTTAAATATTTAAGGTCCATAAATTCCCAAACCATAGTTACAAGCTGATCGTGGTTGTACATTCTGGGAATGTACCTTCCCCCCCCCCCAAATTCAATTCAATATTATTACATCATTGATACAGGAGGATGTGTCGTCTTTTTTTTCCTATTATTCTTATAAGATGTTCATATGAATGACATTTCATAATTTGTATATAAAGGCCTAACATTAAATGGTATATTAATGCAAATCAGATTTTTTTTCAGTAAGTGGGTAATCATTTGTAAATACACTATATCAGAGTCTTGATTAAAGAGATGAAAAAGCAAACAAATTAGAGTTTACTTGCTGAACACTACACAAAAATGATGCTGTTTCCTTATTGTAATTTAAATGTGCCATCGGATATTTTGCAAAAAAAAAAGTGAACATAGACTTAAATTGAAATCTGTGAGAAATACAGTAGTTTGAGGATATAAAGCTGACCAAAGAATACCGGATATAAAGAATTCCCTTTGAACCGAATGGCATTTCTTAAAATAGGAAGATAAGAAAATTTAGCTCAATTCTTTATTCAGCCAACTAAAGACATAAGGAGAGATTTCAATTTATTTAACTATAATAGTTAATATATACTGTATGTCCACCCAACCTAAGCATCCTATAAGGGACTCACAGCTGCAGAAATACAGAAATCAGGCTCCATTAACAGTTTTGCATCCGAGTGCTAACAGTTTTAGCATCTGAGAGATGCTTCCAAAAGAGTCAAAGCCATCTGGATCTGAGAAGGGGAGACTTTGGCGTCTTGCAAGCGCCACAACAGGCAAGACACATCTCCTACTTCCCACAAGATGGCGTCGTTTCATAGAAGAGACCCAGAGCATAGCAAGGATCGGGGCATAGCTTTCCATTTGAATAGAGATGGTGTCTTATACTCTGGTTTCTCTTCAGATCGTATAAATCTTTCGCCTTTTACTTCCTTCCCCTTTTAATGTTGCTAATATCTAACAAGTTAGATAATTAAAATGCCTTTCTAGTCAAAAAGGCATCAGCTGCAATCCTAAAATCACTCTTTATTTAGGAGCGAGTTGATATAATACAGTTTGGTGCCCAGTCTTGCAGAACTAAGGATGCACATGTACAGATACAAATTTGGGGTAAAGTTTCATCCCATAAATCACAATTATACGCATCAAGTTATCTTAAAAAGGAGTCATTAGCAGTTAAATTATTCATTCAGTGCTTAGATCCCAGTATTTTCAATATAAATCGTAATAAAAATATAAGCTCACATTTTCCTCTACTCTGCCTGGAGAAGCTAGCTGTCCCTCAAGACTGAATCACAGTTATGTTGGGAGTCTGGTTCTTTTTTTTTTCCCTTGTGCATGTAAAATCTGATATGGTCTCTTCTCTACCAGATTTTCCAGGCAGAATAGAAAAATGTGATTTTGGGGGGACTTAGCTGCAATGTGTATGACAATTCAGCTACCAAGTTGCATGAACTGAATCAAACTAGCCAAATAATTCCTGTATTTATGATACAGTCTATTGCTGTACAAGTTTCTGTCATTTCAGTCCATTGCATAATATAAACTGGGACAGACTTGGTGACCTAGTAAACATGTTTTTTTAAAAAACAACAACAAGAAACCCTTCTAACAAAGGATATGTCAATCTTAGACATTCTTAGAGGCTCTGCCTAGGTTTTCGAAAGGACTACCTTTGTTCTTAAAATATATGCAGATCCTTGCTAAGCATTCAGAAACAATATGAGTTGATTTTTGTATAAAGAAATATTGTGAAGTTTTCAATATGGAAATGTTTGCACTTAAAGCATTTTCTAATTTTTTTCACATGTCTGCACAGAGCCATGCTCTGTGAGTAATAGTAGACATCGGAGACTTGGAAACATAATCATATTGTTTATTTTATTATCAGAAGTTTGAAGTGCTGATATTGACATTTTTCTACTTCAGAAACTCATACTCTAGCTATTAGAAAATTAATTTGTATTTCCTAATTTGCTCTGTGCTGCTGAGATGCTAATCGTACAATATAATGTTGAAGCTAAAGCATAAAATTTTTTTAAAAAATTGCTGGGTTCAAAAAAAAAAGCACTTTCCTTTGGATGCAATGGAAGCCAATTATTTTAGCATTTAGGGGGTAGGGGGAGAAAAGGGGTGCAGGCAACGCTGACCCAAATTTGAAATGCAAAGTGATTTGGAAAATTACCTAATTCAGCTTGCATTACCTTGCCAACTGCTTAATTCATTGTGATACTGAATCAAGTCTTCGGTTTGGAAATCCAAAGCTTCATGCCATCTTATTGATTAATCTTTAAAATCGAACAGTGATAGCTTGTTTGCTATGACAAGTTGATTGAATTCAGAGGCACAGTTGTCTCATCCATAATTATGAAATCTGCATTCAGAACAAATGGGGCAGAAGCCAAAGTATTAATTATAATACTATTTTGGGTAGATTGTATAGGATAGATGAGCAATATTTCTAATAAGGAATATTCCTGTCCCAATTTTTGGGAGGGTATGGATGGGAAGATACCAATTCTACCAATTCAAAAACATTTTATATTATAGATACAAAGACTAAATCTGCAAAATTAAATGGAATATATCTAATCTTTTTAGCTGTACCAAATAAATTTCACACCTCCTTCAAATGTTTGTGAAATGTTAGATTTATTTCAGAGTAGGATCTTCATATCGGATAGATCTATCCCAGTTCAAGTTGGACTCATAAAAAGGCTTGCTTTTTGGAGTAGCTTGTTTGGTATTTTGCTATAAACTAATAAGAAATATGAAGGTGCTAAATTACAGAAAAGTAGTTTCTAAAGTAAGTCTGACTTTCCTGTTAGTATCAGTCATTTTTCATGAATAATTCATGAAAAGTCAACTTTCATTTTTTTGTATTAATATACATCATGGGTTTATCTAAACAAATTACGTGATAAATCTGGATTTTTTTAAAGGGGCTGGAATAGGAGCCATTCCTGGATTAATTGGGAGATATATATAGCGGGGTGAAATCCAGCATGTTCTGACAGCTTCTGGAAAACCGGTAGTCAAAATTCTGAGTAGTTCAGAGAACCAGCAAATGCCACCTCTGACTGGCCCCAAAGTGTAGTGGGAATGGAGATTTTGCAATATCCTTCTGCCAGGAGTGGGAAGGGAATGGTGATTTTGCAGTATCCTTCCCCTGCCCCATCCACTAAGCCCCTCCCATAGAACCAGTAGTAAAAAAAACCCTTGAATTTCACCACTGATATATAGGGGAAGAAATTTGAAATATAAATGTTATTATGGTATATAAATTGGAAGGGAGGGGAGTGTCTTTTTCAATGTTAAGATTCTCTATCACTTTATTTGTTATTGCAGACCTTAAAGTAAGAGGTGATGATTTGCATTTAAATTGTTAAACAATTTTGAAACGAAATAAGTAGCATTTTCTAATTAGGTGGCTACTAAGGTTCCTCCCTTTGCAATGAAGAGGGTCCTCAGTATGGGTTCTGAACTTCAGTCACAGTCCTTATCACCAGATTTATTTTCTTAATGGACCAGGCATGTATCCTATTCCATACACAGGTCGTGCAGTTGAAGATGTTTTGCTTTGGTTTGCAAAAATGCAACTAGAGACATTCCAATTACGCAACTGATTTCTACAATGGTTCCCAAGTGGCTCCTCAACAATTGCTGTTCCTTCAAAGGATTACAGCGCAGATAGTGCTACAATTTTAGAGTTCTCTTTAGAGATTCTTCTGCAGATTTTAAATGGCCTCTCAAGATTCATGAGCCAAACTAATGTTCAACTGAAGGTATTTTTGCGTGCGTGTTTTCTGTTTGGTACAAACTGTGACTGCTGTTGTGCATAAATAAGTCCATGCATATATCAGGTCTTTGTAAACCCAATCTCGCTTCTACTTATCCTATTCAGGTAGTTCTCGGTATATGACCACAACTGAGCCCAAAATTTCTGTCGTTAAATAAGACATTTGTTAAGTGAGATCTACCCCATTTTGTTAAGATTATTATTATTATTATTATTATTATTATTATTATTATTATTATTATTATTATTATTATTATTATTATTATTA
>JANHFP010007172.1:0-10201 GCA_032468135.1 Calamaria suluensis
GGAGAAAATACAGAAATGTTTGTAATAATATGAGGGGTAAGAAATTATTTTGTATACATGGAAAATAATAAAAAAAATGTTTTTTAAAAAAAGTTAAGATGGTAGCCATGATGATGCAATGAAAGCTTTATCTGTTTTTTATACTTTTTTTAATGTATGAGTGATATATATTAAAAATAGTCAGGGCTTCAATTACACCATCTTGGTCATGATCTTGGTTATTTTTACTACACTCTGGGGACACCCCTTTGGATCACTTGCTAAATTTCTCACTTTCTATTCAGACTGGGCAGCAGTCCAGTCTGAAACAATTTACAGTAGTAGTTTGAATTAGGCAAAACTCAACATATTCCCTGGCCACTGAATTGGCAGGCTTTTGATTTAGGAGAGGGATAAATTACTTATTAATAATGCTGATGCTAACTTAAGCCCTTTATTTATCTGTTAAGCCAAGTGATAGGTACAAAGAAATAAAAATTCAACACAATCTTTTTTGGGGTGTGTGTAGGTGTGTGCCCTTGAGTCAAAATTGACTCCTGGTGACTTCGTGGACAGGTCCCTACTATTTTCTTGGCAAGGATTAGTGGAAGTGGTTTGCCCTTCCCTCACTCTTTCTAAGGCTGACAGAGAATGACAGGCCCAAAGCCACCCAGTTGGTTTTGTGCCATAGAACTCATGGTCTCCTAGTTTCTAGCCTGCTGCCTTAACCACTATACCAAACTGGTCCCCTCAGCGCAAATATGCATCAGTAAAAAATAATTTTATTTTCTGAAATTACTTTTTTTTAAAAAATAGTAAGCCAAAGAAGTTAAGACCGTGAAGTAAGAAAAAAGAAAAGGCAATCTAATTTAGCTACTGACCTCCACCGTCCATCATGGCTTTGATGAGTTATGACTTTCACATGGTGTTTAGGTTATGTTCTGACAGGCAAGTTCCCTCCAAGGTCCTCTATCTTGGCGGGAGCTTTCCTTTCAATCTGATTGGCTCCTGGCACTGACAGCCCGCTATAAAAGGGGAGCTGTCAAGCTGCCGGGCACGGAGTTGTACATGGAAGCCTAATAAAGAGCTGTTGTCTTGGACTGTGTCTCCGCTTCCTTACTTCCCACTACATAACAGTTTATGTATCAAATCATGTGCAGCATTCTCTGCTAATTACAAGGACAGCACTGGCCATTTTTGCTATGTTTTAATGATGCAACCAAGAAGAAAAGTCAATGCCCACTATTACCCTATGCCTATGAATATCCCAGGATCTCTAGAAATTAGGTTGCAAAACAACATTCATTTGTCATTGATCCCACCAGCTAGGAGGTCCGTGTGATGTATTTATACACACATAAAGTTGTGTGTTGGTCATATCCTATGAATGTGATCGTAGGCTAATGAACTTCTCTGGCATGATAACATCTCTGGGGATGTTCCAAAGATAAATACTTGCAGTTAATTTATATTAAAATCTGCAGGTCAAGTTAATAATTTGAATTAATTCACACTGAATTTAATGGCACATAAAAACAAGTTCACTGGTTTGGAATCAACCTTTTATATGTAAATTGCACTTATATAGTAATTATGTACTGTGTAGCATTCATCTTAAAATAACAATATCATTTTCAGAGCACTAAAAAGGGTTTAGGATTTAATAGAGTCATTGCTGTTCACATAGATAGTGTAAAGTTCACAAGACAACTGACTGCCCTTTAATCTGCATATTCAGTTGTGCAGTCTGTCCTTTCTCATCAGCTCGAGGTCACCTTCTTGCTATATCAGCATTATCTTCCACCATTGTCTTTTGGGAAAACATTTTCTGTTCTTCATTAAGCTAAAAACAATTTGTTATGAAATGCATCATGGATGGTACAAAATGGTAATATTCATAAGCCAGTCAAGTGTTGGTATGTACAAAACAGAATAAAGCTTATTGATGTCTTTCTTAAATAATTAGAATAAAAGTAATTAGGATAAATAGAAAATACATATTTATTAATTTAATGCCTTTAGATTTGATTTTTTGCTACAAAATGGCCAAGATGGCTAGCAATAATGAAATTGTAATAGCAGTAGCCTTTACTTATATACCACTTCACAGTGCTTTGCAGATGTCTTTAAGTGGTTTACAGAGTCTGCATATTATCCCTAACAATCTGGTTCCTCATTTTATCGACCTCGGAAGGATGGAAGGATGAGTCAACCTTGAGCCAGTGAGACTAAAATTGTCAAATTGCAGGCAGCCGGCAGGCACCAGAAGTAGCCTGCAGTACTGCACTCTAACCACTGTGCCAACTCAATACTATAAGATTATTATAATTTTGTATTCTTTAAAACACAAAAAGCAATTATTTTAAAAACTAGTAAAACAGACATATTAGTGGTTATTGTTTATTTCAAGTGAAAAGTTGATATGAATAAAAAAAAATTCTGGTAGAAATGCAATTATTTTTTTGTTTACCTTGGCCATTTTTTTATTCATAGAAAAGGAAAATAATCAAGCACCTCCTAGTTGGAAGAACAATGTTGCATCTTCCAATTGTTAAAAAAAGAAGCAGAATCTGACTTCATAATTCTGCTGTTTTATGGATCATATGACAATAGTCTTGAATCATTTGCATTGTTTATCAGGTTTAGAGGTTAAAATCTGTATTTTTTTAAAAAAAAATGGATGTATAATTTATTATTTTAATTTTACTTATTTCAACAATTTATGTGGACCCTAACCCTAACCATTGTTTACTGTTTCCACTTTGGATGTCTGACAATAAGTTAAACCAGAAGGTAGCTAATTAACTCTAAATAAACAAGACATTGTTTATAAGTATATAAAGGTCCAAGTAAGTCCTTTCCTTTTGCAGTCGAGCCCCAGACAAACAAATACTCTGGTCCAAATGCCTGTGTGAATAATCAGCCCTTTGGTGCCTTATAAAATGCCAATAAAGTTCATTCTAACCTTCCAAGGGTGCAGCTCCAAAGGATAAACATTGCAACAGGAAAACCCCCCCCCTCTTATTTCATTATTTAAAAGATACATTTCCAAAGAGGAGTTAGCTTGTACATTGAGAGTGATTATAAATTTCTAAGGGTATGTGGTAACCCAGCTAAAGCGTTACAGTAGAACAGGGCTGTCAAACTTCCAGCTAGCAGGTTCGGATGTGTCACACTGGCCATGTCCACACCTGGTTTAGCGAAGGGGCAAAAGGTCCTGATATGTCATGTGACACCACCATGATGAGATGAGTTTGACACCCCTGCAGTAGGAGCTAGCTACTATTAGTTCTGTAACTTGTTTTTTTAAATGACACTAGGTAATACTGTCTGCCTAATAAACCCTTCTGTACCTAATCTCTGTTTTCTAAACTAAGTAAGTTAACATGCCTTTCCCATTTACTTTTTCAGGTTGTGTGGAGGAAACTTGGAGATGCTGCAGGCTCGTGTCCTGGAATTAGGCAGCACTTGTCTGGAAGCCAGTACAAAGGGCCAATGTGAATGGCTGTCAAAACAAGAAAGGATTCCAAGTATCAGTGGACGTCCCAACAACCCTTTCAGCAGTAATGAGACAATGCCAAACACTTTCTAGACCACCAGTGGAAAACAGGACAGTCTTTTCTTCATAAGACTTTTGTGTGATGTATCCAGATCTGCAGCTAATATACTCCATTCTGCTTTTGCCACAAGCATCTTCAACACGCACGCACACGCGCACACACGAGGATATGGCTAACAAACTTCATGGTTGTTCACATTAATCCAGATGGAAAACTCTCAGAGAAAGTGCTTTTGTAAAAGAAGAAAAGAAAGAAACCAAGAGATTCCAATGAACTGTGCTCTTGGTCTTCACAGTTTGAAAAAAAGTAGTCTTAATTATATTTAATTGCATTAAATATTGACTAATGGTGAATAGCCAAACTGTGGCTGAAACCATTTTCTTTCCAAATGTTAGGATTATTGCTAAAGGCCCCAAACCTTCAAGTCTCGCAAGAGCCAATAGTGTAGCAAAAGAAAAACTACATAAGCACTAAAATTGTGATGCCTCATTGCTCTAAAAACATAGACCAAGAATCTCTTTATGATTATCCACTTTGGTGATTGCATTTTAAAGAACAGGTTTTTCTCTTCTTAAAAGAAATATTCCCTCTTTAGGAAAGTGCAGCCAAATCCTAAGGCACTCTTAGTAACCGGGCATCAAAAGCCTGTGCTGCTCTTTCAGGGTTGAAATAGATCCTTGAGCCAGACTGAAGACAAGGGTACCTGTAGTAATGCTCTGGAGACATGGTGCCTGCAATTGTATCCATGGCTAAATCTTGATTGGATCCACACATATACATGAAGGAGAATGCCGGAAGGGAGGGACTGTTTCCAGAGCTGTGGAGTGAACATTGCATCTATTTTCATTCTTTTTTAATAGATAGGGGAATGCTGATATCTAAAGAGGAAAAAAAGCACAGATATTAAACTTGCAGGCTTTTATTTTTAACACATGCACAAACCCAGATGAAAAACTTGAAAAGGAAAACTTGGAACATGGAGCTGCATGCTGTTTCTAATCAATTTGAATTAGAGACTGATGGAAACGGGATATTCATGATTGGCAGACAAGAATGGATGGATGTGCTGTGAAAGTGGCAAACAAGACTAAGAAGCAATTCACCAAGAAAGCTTGAATGCTAATGATAGGAGTAGCTGTGGGGGTGACAATTATAGATTGAGTGGTAAAGCAGAAAATATAGACACCAGAATGACAGATACTCATTTCCAGAGAAGTCACAAATAATTGGAAAAATGTTATGGATATAGGCTTCTCATCTCTCAGTTATAAATTCAAAATTAGGTTGAAAGTGAAGAGTCTTAGAATGAGGCTTCAGCTTAAATCATGACTACACTAAAGAGAATAACAAACACAAGTCATTTAAGGAAAGAAAATCATTAAAAGTTACTCCAGAAGTTTAAATGATGGCCGAATCATTGACTTATGACCTTCAGTAACAGTTTCTCAAATATCATAAATTCCCTTCTTTGGCCACTACTTTTAGTCTGAAAGCCAACAGTTTATATAACCGACACAATTTCTGCAGAGTATCAAAAATAAATAAATTACGTTTATCATGAATTGAGCAGGACTTTACACAAAGCAAACTTTTATCTGTTGGCAATACTTTCACTTTTGAATGTACAATGTTTGTGTATTTTTCAGAGCAGATGAAACAATAAGATGAATTAGAAAGAGGATAGGAGGTTTTGCTCCTGGAAAAGTGGATCAGAAAATAGTGTGAAATTGGGTAGTGCTAAGAAAATATTTCAGGGAGCTCCTGGGAGTAAAACCTGGGCTAATCTTAGAGGCAAATGACAACTCCATCATGACTATGATGGATGCTGAAATCATCTCACTTCCAAAAATCTGGCACTCAAAACTGAAGACTGATATACAGAAAATTCTATGGCTTTAAGGATAACGAATAAAAAAAAGAATATTTTGACTCCAATAAATTAATTTAAAGACTGAGGAGGTGAAGGGTAGTTGACTGAACACTGAAATCCATACAGAGGAACAGTAGCATAATAATCATAGAATTAGAAGGCACTTATTCTAACCCTTATTCTGTGTAGGAATTATATTAAATAATTCCTAATCGATAGTAATCCAGCCACCACTTGAGCACATCCAAATTAAGAGGAACCCATCATTTCTATGGATAGTATTGTCAGATTGTTCTTTCTGCTAGGAAGGTTTTGTTTTGTTTGATATTCAACTGGAATCTATTACGTTGTAACATAATCCTTTTTAATATATTTTGATGATAAAGAACAGGTCTTGGACTTTTTTATATAGGTGATATTGTTGAAAAACATTATCATGAAAATGGTCTTGAAAATTCAAGTTATTTATAAAAAATGTTGAAAACATGGGCTTAGGTCTAGACTTGGTGGGATCCCATTGGATTTTTTAATGTGGTCCATTAATGAATTAACTCTTTGAACACTATTTTCAAGCAGTTGTGGATCACTTAACAAACACAACATAAAACCCATATTTGATCATTATAATACCATAGTATCCAATGTTAAGTTGCTTTCTTGAAGTCAAGAAATACCTACCTAGCATTTTTATTAGTCTAGTAAGACTTTTTTATGACAAATCAATGGAAACTGATGTATTTTAAGGTGCTTATAGGTCCAATAGTAGAGAATGATGGGTCCTTGGTTGTCCTGCAGATGTTTCTGAGGATCTTAGTTACTAGATTAAATAATATCACCAGTGCATGGAAGAATAGTTTGATGGTTACTTACAAGTAGTAGCTTGCCCTTCTGGTCTTGATTAGACTGTAGTTTTTTCCTTGATAACTTTAACAACAAAAAATGACACCAGAACTAAGTCTGGCAGGGCAAACTACATAATCAACAGTAAGCTTCAGTTTCCCATGATTGATGATATTACCTAGAAATATCTGCAGGAAAACAACCAAGTTAAGAGAATACAAGAACATAATAGCATTTGTGGAGTGATTGACTTGTTTGTTCTAGAATCTTCTTAGGTATTCAAATCAAGCTGTAGTTTCAGGGAGTTGTTCTCCTTTTTCATTTTTTTTAAAGAGGGATATATGCCCTTGTCTAGTCTACCAATTCACCCAGCCTTCAGGATTCTGCACTTAATAGCCAACAAGATATTTTCACTCTGAAATACTGTTAAACCAACCTTGGAGATTTAGGCTTATAACTAGTCCTCAATTTACAGCCACAATTAGAACCAGAATGTCCATTGCTAACCCAGGCAATTGCTGTGAGTCATCCCTGATTTTGCTACTTTTTTGGGGGGCCATATTTAATAAGTGCTTGAATGAAAATGGCATACACAAATATGTATAGGTATGTTTGTTCCAGAATCAATTGTAAAGTACATCAACAATGGATCTTTTGAGCTCCAGTATTTATAATGATCCTGTTGTTACTGTTCATCCGCATTTGGAGACTTAAGATTCTGCTGTGACTTGAGGAGCAATTGCTCCCTTTTCTTTTGATACTGTGTACTGTGCAGAGAACTAGACTTAGTGGAATTCAAATTCCTGTCATGTCCAGCTGCTACTCAGGATATTGATAAGTATTATAGTCTTTGGAACCTATGGTCTTTGACACAAGTCCACATCATATTTGCCATGGAGAGAATGAGCAGCAAAAGGCATTTCTCTAAAGAAGAGCCTACATGATGTAAACTTAAGTATAACCTAACTGTACATTGCACCACAAGGATAGTTCAGGGTAGAAGGCTGGATTCCATGGTGTCTAGAGTTCCTATGAATCCAAGTGTTCTGGATGTGACAATTATGCTTGTAGTTTTTGTGAGGTCCTTTAGATAAGACATAAAATTCTCCATTTCGGTGCTGAAGGTTGCTACACTTATTTTAATCATCGGACTAGAAGACTTCTAGACATAATTATGATTAATTTTAGGTTGGATCCTGGATAATTTGAACCAAAATATAGCCAACTCCTCTCTTTCCTGACTCATTTCTTATCTGATTATACTAATTTCCTATGTAGTAATTGTGCTGCAGTGCAATTGATGCTACAGCCGACCTTTAGGGTGGTGCTCAACTCCTGCCCATCATTTTTGTATCATGTAGAAATTTTGTGAAGTACCTGAAAATAATTAGCTACATTTGGTGCTCCTTATTCCATGAAATTGATTTCAGTAGCAGTGCTGTTGCAGAGTCCTGCATCGAGCCCCATAGGTCATCACACTGAAATGGCTCATTGTAGTCTGTTGTTCAACAAATCCCTTTCCAGTTGCTTGTTTGCTGATGTGGGTTTTAGGATTGTGCTACTATAGATATTAAGCATTTGAAATCTTCAATCCAAACCTACCACAAGTCCCTTCTAAATGCCAGGGAGCTAGGCTCTTCAGTTTTATAAGGTAATACTTGATTTCACAAATGTGTATGGCTAATAGAATAACACTGTATTTATTTGGGGTTCAGGAGAACCTTTCTTGCAGAGGTTCACATCCTTTTAGAGGAAATGTTGAGGATTCTTGAAAGCATGTCCTTCATTAATCTGAGGTTGAAAATGCTTATTCATTTTGCTTGAGTTTTTGGACATAAATGGGCTTATATTAAAACTTCCCTCCTATCCCCTCCACTGTATAATATTAGATTCTATGTACTAAATGTCTGATAGCTATTTTGTGTATATATCAAAATGCAGTAATATTTGTATGAATGTGCAACAGGCTTGTGATTAAATGCTGTTGCTTTGACTTTTTAATCATACCTGAATATTTAACGCAACAATAGGAATGCAACAATTCCCAAGATTGGGATGATTAAGAGGGTTTAATTCAAAATTGATATTGTCCTGTTTGTTTTCCTTTTTTCTTTTTCTCCACTATTATGATGATGGGGTATTATTAGATGGCTCCAGCACTAATCTAGTTCAACCTTTTATCCTATAATAGAGTGGCATTAATCAGCCCCCTTTTTTCCAGGAAAAAAAGGTTATCAAAAACGTGCTTTAGTAATTCAATAAGATTTTCTTTAACGTCATGCTAGCTAACACAGTTGCTTTTCACTATTTATATTTAAATTGTTGTATTCCTATTATTACATGAGAACAGTGAAAGCGAAAGACCCTCAAACAATTTGTACCCGTGGTCAAGGACGAGATCCAAAGAACAACTCTAGAGAAGTTTTAAATATTTTTCTGGATCAATGGGATATTAAACTATTTTTCATTGAATAGCAGTCTCTTTTCCTAATGCTGTATCATAAAGTGTCTAAATATTCCATTCAGTCTAATAAATGGATTGCAACTAGCTACTATTCAAGGAAGAAATGTCTAAGCCAGGAGTGTCCAAGCTTGACAACTTTAAGACTTGTGGACTTCAACTCCCAGAATTCCTCAGCTAGCTGGTTGGGGAATTCTGGGTGTTGAAATCCACAAATCTTAAAGTTGCCAAGTTTGGACAGCACTGGCCTAACCTGTTCTTTTCTGGTTGAGGGTTGGGAGCAACTTTTGTTGTTTGATAGATCTTAGCCAAGTTCTGCAGGAGATAATTTGAGTGATGTTGGCCTTTTGACATAAGTATGTAAATTTTGATACTGTACTAAAACTATTTTTTTACAATTCATCATATAATGGGGATACCAACATATGTGTTCATTTTAGCAATGGTAATAAAATATTTAATCTCAAAATCAATTTCCTGCTTTATTCTGAGGTTATGGTTGGTTCTTTTGCACTTCTCCTTTCAGTTGCTCTCATTTTATGATGCAGTTAGCTGACGTCTAAGGCACTTTAGCAATAGAAATAGCACTTAGATTTATGTACAGCTTCACAGGGCTTTAGAGCCCTTAAGAAAGTTTTTTTGAGGGGACTGGGATGCTGGATGTTTAGTCAAGCCTGGTGGCTACTGTGGGTCCTTCATTAAATTTCTTTTTGTAGCCCTTGGTGAGTTGTGGAGGACAACCCCATGCCAGTCCTCTAGAATTTCAGATTAGAAAAGAAAGCCTCCTTTTCTCAATTAGGAAGTAGTGGGTTTCCTTCTTGACTGTGAATCTCACAGAAGAAAAGATCAGCCATGCTTGAGTTACAGCAGGAGTCTCAAACTCAAATTATCATAAAGATCACATGACGTTCATTAGCCTGAGGTCACAACACTGAAGTCTTTTCACAGACTGTTGTGAAATGAATCCAAACTGAATGAGAGTGTAATGATATGTCATTCAACAACATTATTAAACTGGAAAAAAGTGACACAAAACACTACTGCAAAACTGCCACTTATTTTTGGGTAAATTATCTGGCAGCAATTATTGTTAACTGGACCAATATTTGGCTTGATGGCTATTGAATAACAACATTGTCATTGACCTTTGGGGCATTGCACCAGGTTTCTGAATATGAGACTCTTCATTAAGTTGGGCTCCAGAGATCAGTTGGGATTGTTGCTATTAGACCAGCCTCCCTGCTGCATAACAACTTCCCTGCCTGAGCATCTTGACTCCATTTCTGGGTTTGCAGTGGAGTCTGGGGAAGTTAAGATTTTGGGGGAGTTCAGTCTCCCTTCCCTAGGAATGGGTCTTCGATAGCTTGGGAGTTCATGAGTCTGGCATCCATGGGCTTATCCCAGGTAATCTTAGTTAGTTATTTGGGCCTTGTGCCCCTCGATGACAGATCCAGAATCGAGAGAGGAGGCACAAGGCAGGGAGGGATTTTA
>JANHFP010007176.1:0-17788 GCA_032468135.1 Calamaria suluensis
CTGCCTGGGCAGGGGGTTGGACTAGATGACCTCCAAGGTCCCTTCCAACTCTTATTCTATTCTATTCTATTCTAAATCTGGCTTCCCCATTAACTTTGCTCGTTAAAAGTTCAGTAAAGGTCATCACATAACCTGAGGACCCTGCAACCGTCAAAAGTACATGGCAGTTCCAAGCATCTGAATTTTGATTACGTGACCGTAGGATGCTGCAATGGTCGAATATGTGAAAAACAGTCAAAAGTCACCTTTTTCAGTGCTGTTGTAATTTCGAATGGTCACCGAACAAATGCTTACAAAACTTGAGTCCCTCCGCATTTGGCCATTTAAAGTAATGTGGTAAGGTGAAGATGATAATCGGTTACAATTAAAGTTGTCAATAAACAACTTGAGCAATAAATCAATAGGCTCATAGCAATTAAGTCCTATGCTTCTTTTGTTTTTCTTCAAACCTTTCCACTTATTCAACCATTTATTTATTTATTTGTCTATTACATATTAGGTAATATATACAAGTATAAGCATTAATTGAGTACATAGAATGAATACAAATAAAGAGAACATTAGGACAGGGACGGTAGGCACGCTGGTGCTCTTATGCCACCATCTCATAAAAGCATTCAGTAGAGCCCTGTGGGAAGGCAGCCAGGCTAAAAAAACACCACAGAATGATTGATTCAGAAGAAAGAAAAGGGCAAAATGGGCAGCTAGGGTAGATGAAAGAATGAATGTCACAGAAAAGGAGACGGTTGATTCCTGGTTTGTATTTAAGGTGAGGGAAAGATGGAAGAAACATTTGTGGCTTCATCAACAGGGGAAGGCATGGAGGTGATCAACATGGCTGAGAGTGAGGACTCCCAACAACTTGGGAACACAGCAGTGAAAGACATCTTGCTGGACTTAATCATCTCTCTGAACACTGCCAGTGTCATGCTCTTTTTTTTATGCGTGACATAGAGCCAGAAGTCTTAGCAATGGTAATGGATGAAGACAACCTCAACATCTACTTCTGCTTCATGATTGCCTACTAAGCTGTGACCATCACTCGGACCCAGGGACCTCAGTACCAACTAAGCATGTCTCCACACCATGGCCCCTGAAAGGAGCAATAAACCTTCTAACCAAAGCTTGTAGGATGTGTTCTAAGCCAGAGATATAAATTCCGGTCCTCACTGTTTTGCCCATTCTTAGACGGGGTGTCCCTTTAGCTCTTCTTGGGCTTTAGAAGCCTTTTAGGTAAACAGATAATCCCTCTGTAATTTTTCTTCCTGTTCCCCAGGATCATATAATCAACATACTGTGAATAGAAAACTCTGTGTCAGAGAGTAAAAAGAAGTCAATCTGGAGATTTCCTCAATATCTTAGCTTTCTATGCATAATCCCTTTTCAGAAGAGAACCTCAGCCAGTCCTTCTTTAACCTGAAATGGTGCATAGTCATGCTGTGTTAAGCTGCCCTCCACAAAATACATAAGAACCCCTTTTTCCCCCACCTGAAAAATAACTTGGTTTTACTTTTAGAATTATATGTTGAGGAAAAGTGGAGATGTTTTCCCTTAAATGACCCAGCATGGTTACAGGTGTTTAATCTTCTCTTAGGCTTCACCACCCAGCTGATTATTTATCAGCAGGCACTTAAATTCCTCCCCTGGTAAGAGTTTAAACAGCCAGCAGTGCCCGGTCTGAATTCTGACCATTTAAGGTCAGGCTGTAGGGAGAAGATGAGCAGCATCAGAGTGGTAGGTTTCAATGGCGCTATGCTATGGAGAGAAAAAAAAATATGAACCTCGCTGCACATCAACGAGAGCTCTTAAGTGCTGTTTTTAAAGGGTGTGTGACCCATGTGAACTGCAACTGCATATTTAATGTCATTGTGCAAGCATTTTTAGCATACCACGGAGGCAACATTTCTTACAGGTTGTTGCCGCTTCCTTTGCTTGTTCTCATCCTAATCCTCTGGAGCACCAAATTAACCTTAGAGAAATTGTGATCTCCTCCGCAGGGGGCTCTGATTCTTGTTATGCTTCATGGCACCATTGGGGGAACGGGACCCAGAGTTGTTTTTCTACCTTGTTATGGTGTGGTGAATACACTTAAGATTAGCTTTAAATGCAAATGGTCTCTCACTGTCTGCTGCTTTAGTTATTTCTCTGTTTTCTCTGAAAAGCATTGTGCCTGTTGTACAGATTGGCAACCCTATTTTTTTCCCCATATTGTGCTGTACTGCTCTTAGACTTCAATAAAGAGAAATATATATTGTGCCATTACAAACAGCGTGCAGATTGTGTCAATTTAATTGTGATTCGGTCTCGTGCTTTTAAAAGTGCGCATTGATCTGCTCCGATAAACTGGAAGAAAACTTTTCAGAGCTTTTGTTTGAACAGTCAAATTTAATGAGCAAGAGGCACTTAATTGTGAAGTTCTGCATTAATCTATTGAAATAATCAGGAAGTGTGTTAAAAAATGTTCCTGTTTCTTTGTGTGGCAATTGCGTAGGCTAACTTCCCAGGGGATTGAAATGCGCTTTTGACACCTAGGAGAAGCATTTACATTCTCTGTGATTGGGTGGGGAGTGCTTGAATTTTAAGAATTTTTCAATGGAAGTCACATGCATCGTAAGGGGCTTTCTCTCCCATGAATCAGTATTGATTATGCTTCTCTCTGGGCAGTAATACTACTGAGTTGTAAAGAGAAGAGTATTACACTTCTGCTTAATTAGCTTTCAAGAACGATCTTGTTACAAATTTCATTTTTTAAAAAAATCATAGAAAATCAGTAAAGAGCACAAAGCAACAACAGGATCAGCTGCAACATTTAAGCAGTTATGCTAGAACAAATTCTAATTGTTCTAATATATGCTGCTATAATAAAGCAATCCATTCCTCATGTGTTACTGGATATCCATTTAAATCAGAAATGGTCAAATATCCATGCTTTTAGGGCATGGACGTTAAACTTGTGGCGTCGCGTTGCCATCATGTGATGTTTCATGGAGCTGGGGTGGGCGTGGCCTTTGCATGATGCATCCAGCTGCCAATTTGACATCCCTGTGCACTCATCTGAAGAATGGCACATCAGTGCCTAATTTAAACAGTCTGTTCTGGAAAATAGTATCATCTTAATGTAAAAAGCCAAAGAGACAAGCTATTTCATGGTTGCCTCTGTTCCATTCTGTGTCTCTTGGGATCTACTTCTGCAGCTGCAAATCCCTTTGCTGCTTTCAACTGCTGTTGGCTCTGCTCTTACGCACCTACATTGATTTTTGTTATTTCTAGCCTAAAAGTATGGTCTTCATAATAGTATGTACACATCTGTCTGTGTTAACTTCTTAAATAGGATTTCACTTGGAAGATTGAGAAAAAAATTCTTAAAAGATGACCATGAAAAAAAAACATTAGCAATTGCCGTATTACTTTCCTCAGAAAAGGTCTGAGGAATAATATCATACATATTAGTATGAAATATGTATGATCTTTTTAAGTGATGAAAAATTAGTATATCTTCAATTGGCCAAGTATATTGACATCAGAGTATTTAACCTAATTCGTCTAGCTATTACTTAGTCACCTCAGTGTTTGGCCTCCAAGTGAAAGAATGATGAGGAAAACCATATTTTTTTGTGGCTGCAGGTAGATAAAGTAAATATCAAGATTATATTGTATAACATAAATAATAAAGGAAAATAATCGGTAAACAATATGTACATTTATTTAAGTTTTAAAAAAGCATAACTTACACCATGAACTGAAGCATCAACTGATTGATAAATCAGTTTTATAGCTGGGAATTAGAATTAGAAATTGTAATATAAAATCATAATTGGAAGTGTTTTTTGCCAATCTAGGAAGTATACGAACTATTGTGATGTTTAATGAACAAAAAGATAGCTGTGTTTATTGCTTCGTCTTCAGGAATTACATCATGAAGAAAAACAACATGATTTGTACTTATGGTTATTTGGGGACCATTTAGAGACTTTGATAGCTATATTGTCTGTACAAAAAGATCTCGAATTAATAGGAAATTATCATGTAAAGGAGCAAGAATGTTTTTTTCTTGCACAATTATGTTTCCTTAGTTTTGTATGGCAAGTCAGCCATTAACTTCATTCTATAGTGTTCAACCCAAACACAAATTTCTCACATTGATCACGGATTGAATTTTGACTGACATGCGTGCTTTGGCTGATATTGAATATTCAGGTTTCCAATCTCAGAGCTTCAAGTTTCGCTATTCCAGTTCTGAGGTGGAGTCTTTCTTTTGTCTGATTACAAATTTTTTTTTTACAAAATGCTTTTTAAAAGTAGTAGAGAAGTTCCAGAGTGTGGAATGTTCTCTTCTTTTCCATCTTGATAAATGGATGGAAACTTCTTTCACATTGACAACTGGAGAGTAGGGGAAGAAGCACTGTGCCATGAAGGAATGGAATGTAGCCTTGCAACAAGCATGATCCCCATAACGGGTCATGACGTTATAGCCCCAATCTCTCTGTCTTCAGCATTAACTGTCCCATGTGCTCCTGAGGTCATTTCACCAGATGTGGCACTTAAGAGCTGGATTCATTGGCGACTCGCTTGGACATTGGAAATGTCTAGAGAAATCCTGGCTGTTGCTTAAGGAACCAAGCACACGAAGAGGAGGGGGGCTGTGAGGATCCCTGTGTAAGAAGGCTTGCAGACTCTCCAGGCTCTGGCGCCCACACATTGCCTGTGGAAAACATGCAGTTGTAAATATTGAGTTTCAAGATTAAAGCAAATCATTTTTCCACATAGTCTATTATACCTCTGTTTCCAAACATTCAGTTTTAGGTTGGGGAATAAAGTTAGCATAAGGAAGCAGCAAACAATAGCAATAACACTTAGACTTATATACAGCTTCATAGTGCTTTTACAGCCCCCTCTAAGCCATTTACAGAATCAGCATATTGCCCCCAACAATCTGGGTCCTCACTTTACCAACCTCGGAAGGATGGAAGGCTGAGTCAACCTTGGTCCGGTAAGATTTGAACTGCCAAACTGCAGCTAGCAGTCAGCTGAAGTAGCCTGTAGCGCTTCACTCTAACCACTGCGCCACCTTGGCTCTCAAAATAATTACATCCTAATACAAATATTGACAGAAAAAGCCACCCATGTTGGAGAACTTTTGAGAATAGAGAAAAGATGTGCAGAGAAAAAAATGGCATATACTCCCTCATAATATTTATGGCCACAAAGTAGATGGCATTATTACTTATCATTATGCATCAATCAGGATTTCTTTCTATGGCTACTTAACTCCTGTCTGATTCAATAACATGGATACATGGAAACCCCCCACCCATTTGGCCCAGTTTGTGTACGTCACATGACATGTTATTAGATCTTTCTCAAGCCAAATTTGCAGCTTGTTCATCTGTGTGGTTCAAACAGAAGGAGATCCTTTGAAAGCAAAGAGGAAGAGTACAAGTATTCTTCTCCTGTAACTAGCATCACATTTTCATGGTACAGTTATTGAGCTACAGATGTTCCTGATATGACTTAAGGCAAAAGAGCTATGCAATATTCCAAGAAAATGTAAATGCAGTCTGTAAGGTTGTAAAAATATAAAGAACTGAGTAGCAAACTAAAACCACTGGGGGGAAAAAGAAGGGTGAATTACATGGGCAAAGCTGACAAAGAAGAGTTGATGGTGTGACAGTCCGAGCTTAGGTAAATTTGTTACCCCTCTGTGCTTTGCAAACCAGTTTTCATAAGCCTGTGAGGAAAAGAAAGAAAATAAGTAAATGCATCTTATACTTTGGGATATGATGCTAAACGAGAAAACAATAATGCAGGCATGGCAACTTTTGGAGGGTAAAATCCTGCTTAAAAAAAGAAAATACATACTTAGGGGAAGAATCCCTTTGACCATCTTCAAAAGTTGGAAATGAGGGGAGACACTGTTTTGCAGTGGTTCTCCCCCTTTTTCCAGAAACTGTTTTCAATCAGACATCAGAGTCCCTATTATGAAGCGTACCAAGGCTCAGTTCTCTTTTTCCCCTCCTATTTGCTGGTCATTCATTCACATGGTGCTGGTAGTGGCACTCAGGTGTATATCTCAAGCCTGGCCTGAACATGAGATGCAGTGAAGGTGTTAAATAATACCTTAAATAAGGATCTGTATTAGAAAGAACAACTCAAGCTTAATAGCAACAGCTTGAAGTGGCTTCTTTTGAGTTCAGAAACCAACTCGGATTGGGAACATCCATGCCTTGTTTCTACTTAGGATGACACCCAAACTCCGAGAGTTGAGTTCTTACTCCACTGTAAGACTGGTTTTATTTTGGCTTGAGTTTTCCTTGATGTGATAGAAAATATTTATGTGTTTATTGTTGTATTTTATAACTACATTTTATTACTGGGTTGGTGGATAAACTGCTTAGAGGTGATTTATGACAAAAGTGCCATATAAGCATATGAAACAAACAAATACATAACAGGAGAATAAATACATTGAAATGCTTGTCCTTTGTATTTCTGTTTTATTGGATTTCTTGCCCCAAACTCAAGTAATACTAATGATATTTAATATTATATTATTGCATTTCAATGGCATGATCTTGACTAACATTTAAGGTTACTAAATAAAATCTGGGGGCTGTAATGAAACATTGCAATATATTGTATCCTCAATGATTAAGCAACAATAGTTGCTCCAGGTTGTTATTTCCTTGGTGCTTCTGCTAATATGACTCACGCACATTGCTTTGTTTCATGGTTTAGCTCTTAGCTGAGCCTTTGATAACAAATAGATAATCATTCCAGAGATCTTTGAATATTGCAAAAATGTCTGTTATATTTCTCCTCAAATAATCCAATGGCTGAGTGAATAAAGCCTTTTATGGCATTTTAAAATTAGCAACATGGTTCCTATGGGCCTGGTGAAGAGAACAGCTTGTACAAAGTGGTTGTCACTTTGACCAAGAGGCCTCTCCACAACTTTCTTGTCTTGACACTTTGTTCCTCATTGATTCTTGAGGGAAGTAACATGGCTGAACAAGAAAGGAAAACTTTGCTGGGATTTTTGCAAAAATATGCAGTCATCAAGGTTACAAGGTCAGTTGCAGCTCTTAACCAAATGTACATCTAGCAGCAAAATCATATGGGTTTTTTTGCACATTATGTGTGAAATAAATTCCATTGCTCATTTAAATGTATATAACCCTAATCAATCTGCTGGTCAAAACGACTTTTTAAAAATGTAATTATTACACATTGCTTTGCACAATGTATTTTTCTATAGTTATTGCAGTTTGCCTTTCCATAATTAGTTTCAATTAAAATCTCAGATATCCTATTTCCTCTTTAAAAAAAAAAGAGGTGGGGGGATTTTGGCATTCCTTCACATGCATTCAGGTGGATTTTGTATTGAGTTCCCATGGACTTCAAACACTGACTTTCAAGGCTTTTGTAAGAGCCAAAAACCATCTGCAAAGTTCTAAACAGTACAGGTAGGCCTCAACTTACAATCGTAATGGTGCATGGCCATTATGTTTGTAAGTCATGACAGTCAAAAAAATGGGTCATCAATACCATGGACCGAACATTAGGCATGCCAAATGTTTGCTATGGGCCAGTTTTACCGAAAACTGGAAGCAAATGCTGATTTTCACTAAGAACATCTTAAAATGTGATCATCTGACCACAGGACACAGCAAATGGTCATAAGGACTATCTTGTGTAAAGTCAAGTTCATAATGCTATGATCGGTACTCATTTGTCAATTGCAAATGAAGTCAGTTTGTTTGAAAGGGAAGCCCTGGTCAATTTATCTATACAATTTGATTCAGATACCTGGTAAGCAATAGCAAGCCCTCCAGTGTCAGCTAAATTCTCCAGGAATGTGAAGGAGCCGTTGATTCTATGGCCCTTCAGAGAGTAATTCCCATATTGTTTCACCAGACAATCTTTATCTTCTGCTGGTATATTCATGCCACAAATAGAACAGTTCTCAGGCAACACTGTAAACAAAAGGAAAGAAACTCCAGAAAGAAAGTCATGGGTGATAATCAGTCTCATCAGCCACTTTAACTCTTATATCGTTCCATTAAACAAAACATCTCTCCTCAAAGCCCTCCTTGAAACTGCAATGAATAAATATTGATTCAGTTGGTTGCACCTGATTGTTGTGAAAATCTGTGCAGGTGTCTAGAATTTCTTCCAGGTTTTGGGGTTAATAAGATGGTCTTCTAATCTACTTTTTAGCAGTCTGAAACAATTATAGAATATTTCATAACATTTATATTTTCACCGCCATGCTATAGGCTGAGCCTTGTATCTATTTCTTCCTCAACTAAATCAGCATTAATATAAATTGCTCACAGATTTTCCTTCAACATAAAGAAAAAAAATACTTTTAGCTCCAATACATTTTGTGATATGGGCTTCATGGAATCTTTCTATGATGTAAGTACTTTTTAAAAATGTAGTTTATTTTCAGGCCATTTCATTGTTATTATTATTATTATTATTTAAAAAAAGAAGGTGATTTGCCTTTGAATGGAAAAAGGCAAAACTCTACAGGACTTCATGATAGAATTCAATTGAAGAGGAAGCAAAATGCCCAAAGGATTCATAACAAAATTGTAGCAGAATTAATTTACATCTCTAGAGTAGTAGCTCAATCCAATATGAGTTTGGGGCCCTTTACTCCTTTTAATTAAAATGGTTTGCATGTTATGGATGAAGGTACTTTTTCTGTCTCGGGTAACAAAGCATATGGGGAAAGGGTGAAACACAAGCTGAGCCCAAGATGGGTTCCTCTTTGAAGAATGGATAGACCATATTGTTAAAGAAAAACATGGGAGCCCCATTTCAATGGAGATTTCAATATTGTACTAACCATGTTGTGTGCTTAACAATTGGTGTGTTACAGGTAGTCCATAACCATAACTGAGCCTAAAATTGATGTTGCTATGCATGGGTTGTTGAGTTAATTCTGCTTCACTTTACGACCTTTCTTGCCTCAGTTGTTAAGTGAATCACTGCAGTTGTTAAGTTAGTAACACGGGGGTTAAGGGAATCTACCCATTTATTTTGCTGGTCAGGAAATCGCAACAGGTGATCACATGACCCCAGGACAGTGCAACCGCAAGCATCCAAATTTCGATCCTGTGATGTGACTGTGACAATGCTGGAGTGATCATAAGGGTGAAAAGCTGTCAAAAGTATTTTTCCAGTGTTGTAAGTTGAAAAGATCATTATGCTTGTAAGTCAGGGAGTATCTGTACTCTTTTAAACTGAAATTACTCATGTCTCATCTGCCTCGTGTGTTCAAGTACTGTTTCTTCTCAGCAAAGCAACCTTGAAAGTGCCAGTGGAAATAAATGGAAGGAAAGCCCTCCTTTCCCCAACTCCATAACCTGATCCCAAAACCATATACATGTGATATTTTTTTAAAAAAAAGCATGGGTCTGTCATTCGGTAAAGAAAAAAAGGATGGGATGGAGGAGGGGACAGAATTAAAAATCAGTGGCCGACAAAACATTTGCCATTAGAAAAAAAGTCATACCTCCCACCCACTAAGCCATTTGTGAAAGACTTAGAGCACCTGAATTTTCAACTCTGGCCTTACCAAATGAGGCCCTTTAAATGCAGATAACAGGATGGTCAATATATTACTCATCATTTCCCAGAATACATACCATAATCATAATCATACAAGGAGTGCAGTAGTTCATGTGCCATGAAAAAACCCATGACTCCAAAGTTGACTGCGCTGGAAGAAAAGATTTGGGAGATGTTTTCAATTCCCATAGACTTTGTGCTTATATAGATTTATTGATATAAAATGTACCAAATAGGCTGGAGGCTGTCAGCATCTGGATGTGGTGGGGGGAGAACAAACTGAACTCTTGCAAATCAGGGCTGTGCCTGTTGTAGCAAGGTCTTCTGTGGCCACCAAGCTACTCCTTGATGGGCTAGCACTACCCATCAGGGGCAGATTCAAGACTTGGGAATTCTGATGGACTCACAACTCATGTTAGATCAACAGTTGGAAGCCAAAGCAAGAGAGCCTTATACCCAACTCTGATCGGTGTATCAATTGTGTCCTATGAACACTCATAATAGACTACTGTAAGACACTCTACTTGTGGCTGCCCTTAAAGAATATTCAGAAACTGCAATTGGTTTAAAATGTAGCAGCCAACATAATTTTGATAGATGGAGCACATAAACTGATTTTATGACGTCTGCATTGTTTGCAACTTTGTTTCTGGTCCACATTAAGGTGCTGGTTTTGACCTATAATGCCCTTCATGGTTTGGCACCCAGAGGTTTCAGGACCAGGTTTGGGACAGCTTTGGAACACTGATATATAGCTGTTTTGCCGTTTTCCTTACCTGGGAAATTCAGTATGGAAGAAAGGATTACGAAACATCCCAGCAGGAAATACTACAGCATGGCGCCGCAGTGAGTAGTAGGAATGGACAGACCAAGGAGGCACTTCCCAACTGAAATGGAAAAAAATCACAGCAAAGGAAGGAAATAATTGCTTTCATTGGAACTCTCTCATTTTTGCTGGTATATGTTCTCACATTTATAGCAATGCCAACTTCTTCACAGTTTTAGGCTTCCAAATTACTTGACCTTTTCAGCAGAGTGACACCAATGTGTTAGCAATCTGTTGATTCAAATGTGTTTCTTGAGTCTGGTTTGTCTTCAGACAGAAGGATCTCACATTTTCAGTCTCTCTATTTTTTTAACTTTATTATTTACTTATGTATAGTATGTTATGTTGGTGTGTGGTGCATATTATTATCATTATTATCATCCTCTGGCTGAATCAATCCATTGTAGAATTAAGGCCTGCTCAATGAAGTTATGGGGCATAATCAACCAAACTGGTCCAGTGCAAATTGGCAAATTTACATTTAGTGAGATGAAGTGGTTGTCCCAAAGTCACCCAGATGGCTTCTGTATCCAAGAAAAGACTAGAACTTTAGTCTCCCCATTCCTAGTACAGAGAGAGAGACACACACAGAGAGAGACAGAGAGGGGCAGGCGGGCAGGCAGAGACGGACAAAAAGAGAATACATAGATGAAGGCAAGTTTCAAAAATAAGTCTTCAATTGTTGTTGTGTACAAGGTTAATAGTCTATAAAGAAAAAAATAGTTCAAGTAATAGTAATAATAAACAATTCTGAACTTTTCTAAAATGTCTAATCTTATAGACTAAACTGGAAGCCAAGGTGAGAAAACCTGTAGAACAACAGCAGAACAGGATGTGGGGAACCAAGATATTAGTTTACTCATTTGGTAAGAAAAACATACCTATCGTGCAGATGGGGACTGGCAAGTCTGAGCAAGAACCTCTTCTTCAGAGAGTTTAGGCAGGCAACCACATTGTGGAAAAAATTATTCTCATCAATCTTCAGCTGAACAAAGTAGCAAACAATAATGTTAGGAATCTGAGTTCAATGACTATTAATGTTTGGCAAAGACAAATATTTTTCATTTTGTTTTCTTGAATCTACCTAGGTTTCACTGTTAAATAATTAAGAACAAATTATTTTGGGTATTTAATTCTTCCAACTCTCCCCTGAAATTCTAAGCTTCTATCAACAGGTCATAAATCTGTAGCTCTACAAAGGCACAGTCATTTGGCAGGAGAGAGTTTCCCTAAATACTGCCTGCCTATTAAATAATATTTGTCGCTCCCCCATCACCTTTCATGAATTTGCTGCAGGAAATAAGCTGATTACTCCTTTCCTCTGCAGCTGCAAATTGACAAAAAAATTTCTGTGTCCTTCTTTCCCATATGCTTCCCTTTCACACAAGTAAGGGTAACTATTAATTATTAAGACAAAACAAAGAAACACATTTAACATGCGTTTGGTTTATGGATGACTATTCAATCGATTCCTGATAATTTAAGAGTTTCTAACTTTATTTATAAAATTGAAAACTGGGCAGTTTTATTTCAAGAGCTAACCTGAGATAGTATTCCTGAGTGGAGATCAGCTGTGTCAAACTGGGAGGCATAGAGCAAGATGGTCAAACCCTCACTCCTTTTTAGATGCCTACAAGAGCAAGGACCTGGCCATCCTTGCTGTTTTGATATTGTTGATTCTCTTGGGCTTGTCCCCTGATCTGGGGAGAATCCATGAGATAGTGTCCATGTCTTTGATTAAATTCCTAGTATTTGAAACTGCAGGAGAGGAGCAAATACACTTTTCTGTGTCTTAAGACTCATCCTCCAGTGGAAGAAATAAAGACATTTGAAGCCAAATCACACATGCTGCTTAACTTTTTACCTCTTGGTACTCGTTGTTAATTTTGTTTGTTTGGAGCATGGTTTCTGGATAGCCAATCTCCACTTGGAGGCTATATATCTAAAAATATGAAAATGAAGATTAGTTATTTACTCAGAACCTATGACATGATGAAAAAAAGACTACTGGAATTGGTATGTAAACAAGGACATCCTTCAGAAAGACTTGAGTATTACTTAGTTACTATGATTTCCCCTGCATATAACTCTTGTATTCGTTCACTAATGTAACTAAACACATTTTCTAGTCTATGCCTGGAATTAAGACTGATGAATTTCATGTCTATATAGCCTTAATCTTGAAGGTAAAGGTTGTCTTGACAACATTATCAAGCATTACAGAAACAAAAATAAGATTTCTGACTGGTAAATGCTGGAATAAATACTGACTTCTCAGAAATGTCCAAGCTCTGGCTCATATACCTGGAGCTCCATTCCAGACATGGACACTAGTTTTGAAGTCTCTGAGCTGGATAATACACTCCCTAGATATAAATTCTATTACAGTCATCTATTCCCATAACCTAACCAAACAAACATCATAATAGATGAACATACTTTCTTCTTCGCTTCTTGACGGGATTGGGAGTCCATCCAAGTAACTTGATCCAGATGGCTGTTAACGGCATCCCGAACCTCAGAAAAAATATCTTCTGCCTGGTCAGAGAAAGGAAAGAGAGTCCCAGAAGTAGGGAAGCATTTCACCTGCCATTTGCCCATAAACCCTAAAAATAAACTGAACTTACTAAACTTTAAAAACAAGAAGTTTCACAGTAAGTTAGATATGGAAGCATTCTTGAAAGGAATGGGTAAGGAGAAACTAAATCTAGCCACCTGCTGTTTTATTTTGAATGTTGGATAATATTGAGTATGGTAATAGAATGCTGAAGAACATATTTTATCTGATAGTACTTTGTTTCCTTCCTGATCGAGACCCCCCTTATAACAGTATCTCCTGACATTTCTAATGAAATCTAAGATTAGCTATGGAGAGGCATAAAGCATACCACATAAGCATATTAGTTTGAAAAGCACAAGCAAATATGGACTAATAAGTCTGTATCTGGTACTATTGAATACCTACGAGATCCTTGGCCTTCTGGGGGAAAATCTCCTGTACGACCATCTTCCCAAGTATAGGTCCAAAGAATGTGCTTGTGTCAATCAGGCATTTCTTCCATCGCTCAGTTCGTATCTGAAAGTAAGTAAAATTAAATTAAAAATTGAGCAAGTATGAAAAATGAACACGGAGCAAATGGGAGCATTTGCTCCAGGAATATAGCTAAATGTGGTTGTGGATGAAAATCCACCACCCAAAAAAATTCCAGGTTTTAAGCTGAAAAAAAAATTATGGAAGAAGACAATGCAACCCAAATGTGCATATCCTTGGAGTCCTACTGTCATAAGGGATCCTACCTTCTTCAGTCAAAAATGTATTTGATCTACACACAATAATGTGCTTCTTCCACTGCCTCCAGTATGGCATAAAAGCATCACCCATTCATCTGTAATGTATGAATCTGGAGCACATTTCAATTTGGAGATCAGGAGCAGAGGGTTTATGAGGACAAGCCATGGGGGGCAGTTTTCCTTTTCTAAAAATAAAATATGCCTGCTAGAAGCTGCAACAGCAGCCAGAAGACTGTGTCCCTTTCTGCAGCTTCAATGGATGAGGCAGTATTGCTGAAGAAGCAATGATATTGCATCTGTGGCAATGGCCATCATTGCAGTCACGAGCCTATCTCAGGAAGAAACATTATCAAGAAACAGAGGGGTTCGTTAGGCCATCAACATAATGTTTTTGTCTAATTCTGGAACAACCCCAAAATGTAGTTGTTATTAGTAGTTTTTGAACTATTTGACTAGAAATTTATCACCAGACCATATTATTTTTAAAAAGAGAAAATAAATGTCCCTACCCTCTGTCCCCAATTTAATATTTGGAGGGAAGAGTCCCAGACAGCTTATTAATGAGTTATACATTTCATTTCTTTTCGTTCATGTATTCTAGCACTCCCAAATTACAATGAAATTTGGATTAACATTGTGTTAATTCTTAATGCAATAAAAAAGAGAGTATAAGAATAGCACTCTTACCATGTTCCCCGCCCTGCTATCCAGCACGTTTTCTAATTCTTGACGAGCTTTCTGGAATTTGCTGTCCAGGGCTGGGGAGAGATTTCCAATTAGGCAAAGTATCATGTAGGTCTGCAATACAGCTCTAAAATTAAAAAAAAGAAGGAAAAAAATGTGATTTTTGTCCCTATAATGGTGGTTCAGATTTTATTGTATTGTGTGAGTCCTCAACAGGAAGTTATCTTACCTAAATTAAAATCCAAACTATTATATTTCTGAGTATATTAAAAAAACAACAACTTGCAGATGAAAATCTTCAAATTACAGTTGGGACAGTCAGGTTTGTAACTATGGCTATTAAAACAAGTTTTTAGTAACAAATCAATGTTGGCATTTTAAATGTCTTATGTAAAAACAATTATACATTATCTACCTTGATAATTGTTTTGGGCTCATTTAAGGAAAATATATATGGTTGTGTTATTGCTAGCTCTTCATGGAAAAAGAAAACATCAGACAAAAAATTGTTGTGGAAAAAAAGGTGAAATGACTTTTAAGTATGTACTAGTTTGTTGCAATCGTACGCGAGTCATTGTAATGTGGCAAAGATGTCTGCCTAAGCAAAGTTTATTGAGGCTTTTACAGAGTTACAGAAGGAAGATAACTGAAGGCACAGGTATAGCTTTGTGATTGGTGGGGCTTGGTGAGGTCTTCTGGACAATTCCATCCAATCTCTCTGGGTATCCTGTCAGTGGGAATTAGGTGATCTCATTCCCAGGCAAGGCTTGCTATCTTATTCCCACTGAGGAGTTCACCAGGCACTATCAAAACAGAGAGTGAGCTCATTGCGATAACAGGAGCAGCACAACCGGGGGCCCAATTGGGGGAAGGCAATTTGCTGCTCTAGCCCCCCTCTTAGCCCCACTTCCCCTGCCACAACTACCTTACTGGTGAAGGACTGCAAGAAGGTGTTTTAGACTAGTGTCCGTGCAAGAAGGCCCAGACATGAATTATGCAAAATTCTATGAATACCAAACAGGAAAATTTCCTCTATGCATTTGGCACAGAATGTAACTGTGAACATGAAGTAATCAACGTGGCCTCCTTTTTCAACTTCTAAGTATACAGTCTATTCAAAACCGCTTCTCCGGGTCTTGCTTTCCTAAGATGTAGAAGTGAAGTTACAGCACTCCACAAACTAGCAATGTCTTACCTCTGGTTTTGCCACTGCCCAATAACTTGTGACATTCCTTTCAAATAATCCATGTCATGCACAGCAATTGGTTGAGACATGTTCAGGTGCACGGGATGGAAAGCTGCCTGAAGGCATGACAGCCAATCAATAGCAGGGGCCTTTTCCTAAAAATAGAATTGGACAGATGAAATGACGAAATCTCACCAAGAAGAGACACAGGAAAATGCTTGCTTGGAAATTGAAAGGCATTCTGGTACGAAGGCAGGGCAGAAAGGAGGAAAGAAGACACATATATACACACACTAGACATTCCTCAGACATCAATAAAAAGACAATGCTATGATTTGGTGGAAGAATAGACCAGAAGTGGAAATAGGAAAAAGCCTGATTTTATGCATGATTTCACATGGTCATAAATCACATTGTTCCCATTTCAGTGCATATGGCATTGCAACCTGAGTAAAAGTATAATAAGATTCTGGCAAGATAGACATGCTGTTGGCGTGCGATTTCCAAGCCTAGTAAATGAGAGAAAGGTTTCTACTGGAAAGTACTGTATTCTCTTTGAAGAATGGCTGCTGTGGGTCATCTGCCCCCCCCCCCCGCTGAAGGTCTCCAGTTGTTGGGGTTTTTTTGTGTTGGTTTTTTTGGGGGGCTCGGTAGCCAGCGCTCCCCCCCCGGTCAACAATGTCCCGCCAAATGTGTAGGGAAATCTGGTCACTTTACAATAGGAACATTCAGTGAATTATTGGTATTTCAAATTCCCTTTGAGCTTTAATTTTAGACCACCTTTAAAAAACAATGGATTCTTTTAAATCAAAAAGAATTTCAAGTCCTCTTGGCACTAAAAAGTCTTTTCATTATCCAGAATATCCAGGATTATTTTTTATTTTCTGTTTCCCAAAACTGCATTTGGAATTTAGGCTTGCCCGTTGTTTTAAACTTCTGGAAGCTAGTTAAGGCTAACAACTTGTAGAAAATGTTTGATAGTGGTCATACTTTCTGGTCTTAGTAAAACTTAAATAATCCCTTGCTTTATAGCAGTGATGGGCTGCTCCTGGTTCAGACCGGTTCAGTAGATCCAATAGTGCTGACCGGATGGTGTCACTGAACCGATTCTTAGTGTTTTGAGTTGGGCCCTCCTGCGCGCCCCCACACAATTTTTTTCTTTTTTTTCTGAAGCAGAATTGGCACAGCAGAGCTCATTGCCTCCCAAAATGTTGTGAGCATGCACAGTAGAACACAGACCAGCATGCTTTGCGCTCGTGTGCCGATCGTGCTCTACTGTGCATACACGGAGCGCACATTTGCTGTCCATGCTCCAATGCACATGTGCAGAGAACACATTCGGCTTGCAAGCATGCAAAACATGCTGGTCTGTGCTCTATTGAGCATTCAGGGAGCGCCTAAAGCATGCTGGTCTCAAGCATGCAAAGCATGCACAGGAAGACAACGGATAATAAAGGTAAGTGGAACCCACCCATTTCACAATAATGTTGCAGCGTTATTCTTAACCACTGAGATTTTTTTAATTGACTCAGCATTATATACTGTAAATATCCAAAATGCACATAACTATACAGACCTGTAGCTTCTTGATGGTAGTGTGGTGAAATAGCATCCTTTTCTCCTGTCGTTTCTTCAGAGGAGTAACAATCTTCTGGAGGTTTGAGATAAAGGAGAATGCCAAGGAAATATAGGTAGAAGTAGAATCTGCATGTCCACCCATCAACTCTTCTAACTTCTTCAGGTACAAGTAATATGAGCGCAAGACCTGAAAAACAAACCTTATTTAAAATAATAAAAAGTATCCACATACCCCACTCTTCTACTACTCATAAATACATGTGAAGCTTCTGTTTAACTAATATATAAGGATTGGCCAGTAAATTTGAATCTATGCAGCAATACAGAGGTAAAAGGTAAAGGTTTTCCTCGTACATATGTGCTAGTCGTTTCCGGCTCTAGGGGGTGGTACTCATCTCCGTTTCAAAGCCGAACAGCCAGCGCTGTCTGAAGACGTCTTCATGGTCATGTGGCCGGCATAACTAAACACATGGAACGCTGTTGCCTTCCCACCAAAGGTGGTCCCTATGTTTTCTACTTGTATTTATATGTGCTTTCAAAACTGCTAGGTTGACAGAAGCTGGGTTGGGAGCTCACCCCATTACACGGCACTAGGGATTTGAACCACTGAACTGCCGACCTTCTGATTGACAAGCTCAGCTGTC
>JANHFP010007176.1:17888-29775 GCA_032468135.1 Calamaria suluensis
AAGAAATGGAAGGTTGGAGACAGGCCTATAACTCTCCAGGAGGGTTGGGTCTAAGCCCGGCTTCTTCAGGAGTGGGCTTTGCCTTCAGAAGATGTAGGTGCTTCATCACTGGAGGTTTTTAAGAAAACACTGGACAGTCACTAGTTTGAAATGGTATAGGCTCTTCTACTTGAGCAGGGGGCTGGACTAGAAGACCTCCAAGGTCGTTCCACCTCTACTCCGATTCTGATTTGATTCAATCAATCAATCAATCAATCAATCAACCAACCAACCAACCAACCAACCAACCAACCAACCAACCAACCATAATATTACAGGTTTTATGAATGCTTTTGAAAAAGGAGACTAGGATATTTGATACAGGAATAAATGTAATATGCTTTAACAAACACCTCTTTATACAGACCTTTATAGTTAAAAAAATCTATAGTACTTTAGAAAAGTACTAACTTGTTTGGCATTTGTAAGATTTCTCTTTTGAACAGTAGGTGGCAGCATTCAACAAGGTATCAGGGTTTTGTTTTGTTTTTCCTACAATAAACTATGTTCTGAAATCCTTAGGAAATTACAAGTACCGCATACTCTGACAAGAATGTCAAGAATAAAAAGATATTGCCTTAAGTTACACTGAGGCACTTTTGGCTTCCCATTTCTTTTGAACTTCTATCAGAACGTTTTGTTATAAAGGCTGATTTTTTTTTTTATCTACAGAGGCTGGGTATTTTTTTTTAATCTATGTTACTAGAAGAAGTCTAAAATTTCCAGAGCTATAGAGATTAAATATGTTCAACTGTTCAGCTAAGATAAAGGCTGATAGGGTCTGTAAAAACCCAATCCTTTCAAATTCCAAAGAAACAGACATGGGGACCAAAAGGGTAAGGGCACTCAGAGACACATTATATATATATATATATATATATTTAAAAATGAGTTTTATAAAGGCTTTACAAGGGATAACATCTGATGAGTTAAATTGAAAATTATGTCAGTATTATCTGAAATAGAAAAAGCGCCACTCTTTAAAAAAGGCCAGCGGAGACAGCATACGGAAAAAATATAAAAGAAACTGAATAACGCAATAACAGAATTGGAAGGGACCTTAGAGGTCTTCTAGTCCAACCCCCTAAGTCAAGCAAGAAACCCTATATCATTCAGGACAAATGGCTGTCAAAATTTCTTCTTAAAATCCTCCGATGATGATGGATCAGCCTTATTTCTGGAAGCAAGCTGTCCCAGGGGTTAATTGAGAGGAGGTACAAGGCAGGGAGGGGTTTTAAGTTTAAATTTAAATTCTGGGTTTTTAAGTTAGAAATTATTTTGATTTTAAAATACATTGTAAGATCTATTTAAATTCTTGTAAACCGCCCCGAGTCTTAGGAGATGGGGCGGTATATAAATCTAAACAATAAAATAAATAATATAAATAAAATAAATAAATAAACACAACTTTTGGAGAACATTGGCACAGTCAACAATTGCTATTTTCTGAGATGATCACTGAATAAGGTAATATGATCAAGTGAGCAAGACGTCTTATCATGTGTTCACATCAGCATGAAGATGAGCAATTTCGTCCTCAGGGCCTTCTAAATATGTCAAGCAAGTAATTGAAAGCTGTAAATTCAATTTATCTGAGGGGATGACAATAAATTCTTTAATAATAATAAACCCACTTTTAAAAAATCTGTTGAACAGCTATTTCAAGATGTGAAGAAGTCTTCTTTACAACTTTTTATGCCACCCAACAGGCAGGACTGTGTGCACCACCATTGTAAATATCACACCACTTATACTTTAGTTGTCTCCTCACCTGCTCCATGATCAGAGATTTCAGGAGAACTAGGGAAGAGGGTTTTCTTAATCTACAATGCTGAATAAAACAATTTAGAGCAATTGTCTCAATATCTTTTGTTTTCCTGTTGTATAGTATAGATCAGCTATGCTGGCTGGAGAATTCTGGGAGTTGAAGTCCAAAAGTCTTAAAGCTGCCAACTTTGAAGACTTCTGGTATAGATCAAAAAGATCCAAAGCAGTTGAATATTCTTTTGTCCTATATACCAGTAGTAGATTAAAACAAGATTATTAACTCTGGCTTCTGCAAAAACTCCAGAGCAGCCAAGATTCCATTAGTTGTCAAGGTTGGGTGCCCTTAATGACTCCTTTTACTTTTTTCCATGGGGAATGAAGTTCTGAGCATCATGTTGGAATAACTATTATCTTTTCCTCTAGTATCAAATTTATTCTACCTGTCATACTTAGAAGCCATCTTTTACAGTTGGGTCTTCAGGCCTGCCACATTTTCTACTGTGGGAAATTGGGAGGGGGGATTGTAGAGTATGGCTGATATATAGTCAAAACATTCTTTTCTCAGAGTGTCAAGGCCACAGTGCCTTGCAGCTGCAATGAGGTGAATGGGAGGTATATTCAGTTTTGGATGGTGCCTGATTGGATCACCTGATAGACATGTGGGTGCTGGGCAGGGACTTGAACTTTATTTGGGTGGGGAAAACCTGGAAGCTTTCGGATTTGGGTTTTCCCAGATGTGCCAATATGACACCTTCAATAAAATGGAACTTTGAGGAAATTCAAGCCTCGGAGTCTTCTTTCATTGGGGGTGTTACTTGGAGTCCTGACACTACCCAGGCCAGAATTAATGTGAGAGAACATCCTACCCTACACTAAGACATTTTAATGTCTTACATATAGTTGTGTCTAGTTATAGTCTTAGAATGATTCACAGTTAACATGGAAGGCATAAAGTCTCAGCTTCAGCATGAATTGAATTGTTGAGCTTTTGTAGGATCATTATCCTGGAGTTTTTTAATAGCACACTTCAGATCATCTCAGCTAGTTAACTCAGGAAGGCTATTAGGATAGATAAATCAAGTCTCTTCAAAGTGTCCCACTGATTCAATGCCACATAAAGACCGTAGTATATTTCAATTTGGACAAATTACCTGGCGATTAAGGTGGTTACAATGGAGACTTCCAATCCCCACCATGAGTTGATGCCACTTTAAAACCACAGACAAATAATATCATCCATTTAAATTTCTCAGTACAATACAGTAATATACATCATAGATCAGGGGTCTCCAACCTTGGCAACTTTGCTGGCTGAGGAATTCTGGGAGTTGAAGTCCACAAGTCTTAAAGTTGCCAAGGTTGGAGACCTCTGTCATAGATGAATGAGACCCACCTCACCATATATTGTAGGTTTCACACAATAAGCACAAGACATAGAGGCTGACTTGAGAAATGACTGAACCAGAAACAGGGAATTAACCATTTAACACAGTTTACCTGGGGATAATTCACATTTCTTTCAAAATGGTATTCAAGTGGTAACTCAAATTCTGGATGGTCAATCTGAAAAAATGGAATACCAGTTACAGTAATACCAGCTACAGTAATATAGTAATACCAGTTACAGTACATTATAAACAAGGTAATAATAATCAAAAAGCAATTGCAAGGGAAAGGAAGGAAAGAAAGGAAAGAAGAAAGGAAGGAAGGAAAGAAGGAAGGTGTTGAGAGAATACTGTAAAATTGCTGATACGAAGAGAGCATTGTAAACAGAAGAGTTTACAATGTCAAGTTGTTATCGGCAATGGCACAAATCTGCATTAAATTTGCATGTGATAATCTATCAGATATAAGTTAATATAGCAATTTTTAAAGAGGAAAATAATACATTCTGAGTTGTTGATGTTAATAATAAAATATATATTCTAACATGGATTTTGTTTGGAACCAATAAGTATTTCTAATTCCACTAGACAGAGCAATGATGCCAATGCAAGTACTGCATCAGCTAAAATCTAGCTAATATCTTTCCTTAACTTAAAAAGAGCTATGTAATCCTCTGCACTCTAAACCTCAGCATGAAAATTTACTGAATATTGTGAACAGTGGTAGATGTGTTTTTCAGAAGAGCTTAGTTCTCTCTCCCTCCCTCCCTCCCTCCCTCCCCCTCCCTCTCTCTCCCCTCTCCCTCTCTCTTTCCTGACCCCCAGAATTGCACTAAAGAAGCAAGTTCACATATCTACGGTATGTAGTAATACATGAAAATATTTAAAAAAACAAAAATGCTCAAATTTCCATTGATTTTCTTTTATATGGGGGAAAAATAATCAAACCTGAATACTGATATAATATGGAAAGAAAGAGATTTATCGTAATATGTGTTTTGAGCCCTGCATATTCATAGTTGCACATGGTCATATTCTGTGCACTAATTCCGTTCACTGCATTGCCTAAAACATTGCCTTCTAGTAGTCCTACCTGGATAATATTGGTGCTTGGATCAGATGAACTGGGCCCCACGTATGCTTTGAAGAATGGAAAAGTGTTGTATTTTTCCATTAGTATCTGAAGAGTTTGGTTAAAATCTGTTTGTTTCCAGGAACCGGTGATATTCCAACCACCAATCTGAACAAAGAAAATTTCAACATTGTTACTATAGGTAGCCCCCTCCCTCAGAGAATGAAATGTTTTGGGGAATATTAAAAAAAAGAGCCAGAATATTATATTTCCCCAAAGGAGAAATGGAGAAAACATGTTCTTAAACACAACTCCAGTCTTCCTGCATAGTAAAACAGCCTCCTGGCCCAGCAGATACCTAAAGTCTTTAGAGGTAGATATTTTGGGTCCATTAAAAAAGTTTGGGTCAATCTGTTCACAAACAAAGCTCCTGCTGATGGGATTAAGAATGATAGGACATGACTTTTAGGACATAATAGGATTAACCCACCCCCATTAGAATAGCAAAACATTGCACTACATTGCAAAACCCCCTGCAACATTTCAAACACAAACCCCCCGAAGAATGTATAAAAGCCCACCTATCCCAACCCCATTTTGTCAGCTGGCTCAGAACTGCATGCTGCTCTTGTGTTGCTTCTGCTCATCAATAAACAGTCCTTCTTTCCAACCAGCCGCCATTTTATTTCCAGCACCTTTTTTTCCCAGATTAGAACCACACTGGATTTTTCTTCCAGCAGCATTACCAAGGAAAAAGGGTTATAAAATAGCTAACTATATATAAGTTCTGAGTCGTAAAATGCTCAGTTCAAATTGGATTTCAGAAATGGACTCAAATAATACTCCTTTTAAAATAACAACAACAACAACCCATCACAATCACCACCATATGTAAAGACAGGTTCCATTCTTTTCTTTCCTAATTTGCAATTCTGCTAAATGTCCTGCTGCACCGTGCTTATCTTAAAACAGTAATCGTATCAATTATTTTAAAACTGTAACGGAATGCATGGATCACCCTGAGGAAAAGAGAGAGGAAATGCTGCCTGGCCCTTGGAAGCCATCATACAAGAGAGAGACAACCCCACAATTGTTTAACACTCAAAGAAAGAAATATAAGAAGGAGCTTCCCTAACGGGTCAAGCAGTTAAAAACAGCAGGCAGGAAGTTTGTACTTTCAGACTTGCAAGATTCTAATTATGTAGCCTTACACCAAAGTAGATTTAGCTCATCTAATTCAGTGCTGCGATTAAAAAAAATACTAATGGTTCTGTGGGTGTGGCTTGATAGGTATGGCAGGGGAAGAATACTGTAAAACCTCCATTCCCACCCCACTCCAGCGGAAAGATACTGCAAAATCCCCATTTCCTCCCAGTCAGCTGGGACTTGGAGGCAGAGAATATATGGGGGTGAGGCCAGCCACAATTTTTACAGTTCTCCAAATTACTCAAAATTTCCACTCCTGGTTCTCCAGAACTGGTCAGAACCTGCTGAAACCCACCTCTGATCTAGTTGTATTCCCCAGTCTACATGTCCTCATTAAAAATAATGCAAAATTTTGATCCCCCCCCAAAAAAAGAGCATTAGTATTTCTGTCAAGATTGTGTTATAGGAAGAAAGTGTTTATTTTTGTTCTGCCAGAGCAGAGCACTATTGATTCACTTCACAATAATTTGAACTTATTGACAGACTTATAGCCCTACCTCAGATGATCAACCCCAACAGCACAATTTTCCTGTTCCCTCCTTTTATAACACATTTCTTGTAGTTATATAGTACCCAATAAAAACAGAAGAAACAGTGAGTAAACAGAATTATAAAGTGAAAATGCTGATCTAAATACCACCTAATATCATGGAGGAGGTAAGTCAGTAGGATAATAAGACTTATCTGAAGCAACTTTTTGCCCATCTGAAAATGACGAAAATTATCAAAATGAATCATGGTCTTGATAAGATGCTGCAGCATTCCATGTATCCTTCACTCACTTTACCTCAGTAATTTTTGCAAAGAAAACTTTTAATGGAGGGAGATTACTGAGGGAAATATTATATAAGTAAAAACAAATTGACATGCTGCCCATAATAACAAAGCCCCGGATTTTTTAATCTCCCATACTTTTACCAAGTACTCCGTAGATATTTTAAAATCTGAATCTGCATTCCAAAGACATTGAATAACTGTTTGTTTGATTAAGCTCCAAGTCAGTGTTGAATCTTAGTAAATCATATATATAAATTTCTTCCAGGATGATTAGTCCCCAAGCTGGCCCTTCAAGCTTTCTTTAATGAACTCACTTTCTGCTGTAATTGAATCCTCCCACTTTGCTGTTTGCAACTCTTTTATTTCTTCCAAGCGAGAACTCTGGTTTGATTTCTGCTGTGATTCATTTGTTTGTTTTCTTAGCCGTATTACCAAGGGTCTTAGCCGTATTACCAAGGGTCTTCTCTAGCAACAACATTCAAAGTCATCAATACTCTTTCTACGCTGTTTCTTCCCCAGAGGCTCACAAGGAAATCTATTTCATACACATCGTGGCATCTAAATATCTTTACTGCCTCCATATCGTATGCTAGCCTGAAAAATGTCTTGACTGCTATACTCGATTCTAAAAGGCAGAAAGTATCATTTCAATGTCTTTATAATGAGTTTTAAAGCTCCCTGCAGTATATGTTGATATCATTTTGATTTTCTTTATATTTAATCATAGTCTCATGGTTTTTCCCTGTGCTTCTTGACTTTCATTATTAGAGCTTACAGATAATTTGCATTTTCACTTATCTGTACTCAAAAATAACAGAATAACAGAGTTGGAAGGGTCCTAAGAGGTTTTCTAGTCCAACCTCTGCTCAAGCAGGAGAACCTACACTATTTCAGACAAATGGTTGTCCAATCTCTTCTTAAAAGCACCTACAACTTCTGAAGGCAAGTTGGTCAACTGATTAATTGTTCAAACTCTCAGGAGATTTCTCCTTATTTCTAGGTTGATTCTCTCCTTGATTACTTTCCAAAAATTGCTTCTTGTTCTTCCTTCATATGCTTTGGAAAGTAGGTTGACCCACCATCACCCTCTTCCTCAGCTCTCGAAAATTCCACAGCTTCTTGTGGCTGGCAAGGTGAAAGTTTTTCTATACTCAATGAAGCACATCTTGATTTTTCCTCCCTCTTTGGCTTTTTCTATTCATTAAACTCCAGCAATAATAATCTCATGATGCTAGGCCTTTTTAAAAACCAGTTTGAATTTCTGGCATCTCCTTTTCCATGTAAGGAAACAAATATAAGGAAATGATTTATTCCATGTAAGGAAATAAATCTGTGTTGAATGACCATAACCATTATTTTGTTATTATGTGGAAAGCTTCCTTTTTTTCCCTTTGGTTACTGGTATGCAGACATTTTTTTTTCAATCTATTGCACAATGTATTGTTCTCCAGATTTGCTGACATTGTTTCACTGCAACTTTTACTGATTCTTCTTCTGTTGTGTGTCATATTTCTATAGTTATTCCATAAATTCTTATATTCTTCCAACTTGGTGACCTCAGGAGTGCCTTTCTAACTTCATCTGCTAGTACTAGGGATTCTTGTAAGCAGGAAATCATTTCTAAGGTATCAGTTACTTGGTGTCCTCCCGCATACCATTTCAAAAGTGGAAACTCCTTCTGACTTCAGAGGTCTTTTGAAAAGCTGTTCCTGTTTTTCTATTAATTGCTTCCATATCCCACATTCTTACAATATTGTTCTTGTCTCTTCTAAAAGATCTGTAAAATACCTCCTTCCTGAGGTAGTTGTCTTTCGAGACTTTAGCTTCGCTTCTCTTCGTTGCAATGTTCCTTGTTCTATCATCTAGTTTGTTTTCTTGTTTTTTGGTCTTTGAAAGGGTGTTTTTCCCCCACATCTGTACTTAACATTTTGTTTGATTTCATTCCATCATTTTTCTATTAATGAGGTTCAGAATTTAAAAATGATGTTCTCATTGAAAATGGAGACTATATGTTCATATAGTAGAAATTAGTTAGCTTTGTTCTGCTGCTGTACTTGTAACTTGCACAGTTTCATATTTTTGCTGTTATAGCTGAGGTTTTCTACCTTCTGTAAGAATATGAATATTTATAGATCGGAATAGGCATAGTAGCAGATCAGCCAATTGGAACCGTTTGGAAACTGAAACTGAAACTGGTATTTGTTTGTATGGGACCATAAGAAACAGTTTGGAGTCTGGGCATGGTTTAGACTTGCTGAACTGTATATAAGACTTAGTTTGGCCTCTGTAATGGGTGCCTGTTTATAATATATTAGCCTCTGTATCTCTCTACTCTGCAATGACTTGCTTCTATGAATATCACTTCTGTGCTCCTGATTTTGTATGCTGACTTCTGATGTATGGTATTGTATATAAAGAGGTTTTCTTATGTAGATGAATCTTGCAGAATTATTTTATTGTGTGTCTGATTGTGCGTGCTGCAACAAACTCTGACACCTTCTTGTACTGTTTGTAACATTGATTTGATTTCTGTGTACTCCATCTTGTGTTGTCAATGTACACAGGTGTCATGCATAGGTTGTTTGAATAATATATTAGCAATGAAGAGATCACTAGATTGGCAGAAACTGGGTCAACTAAAAACTAAGTAATTTTTCTGCTTTATTTCTGTTTTCAAAACCATACAATCCAACCTAAATTTTATCCTCTAAGTTCTCTTGCATGCATCTACTCTTTAAAGCTGTAGTCACTCATTTGCTTAGTCCACCCTGGTTTTCCTTTCCTAGAATAATTAATCCATTTCCTTTGTTGTTACCATTTCTGTGTTCCTGTCCTGCATTATTCCTTCTGCCTGTCTTGTTCTAGTTGTCATTTCCTTTCAATTTGTTTCTTTGTTTGATCCTTTTCCCTTTGGAAAGTTGCTTCCACTCCTGTCTCCTGTTGCAATGCACCTTCATTTAATTTAATAATTTTGTTTTATCTTCTTAAAAGTTGTAGTCCCTTGCTCGTCCAACTGCAGTATTTCTTCCATTTTCTTGCACTTGTTGCAAACATATATTCCACTTGTTGCAAGTAACAGCAGCAAAGTCAGGTCCATTCACCTTCATTTCACCATAAATGGAAAAATAATGTATTTATATTTGTTACCTTCTCAGATGTCAAATGTATCATTAATTCATATGAATTCCACTGGTTTATCTTTAAATATAGGCTTACCACTTTTTGTCAACCTTGTGAGTTACTCCAGACAACAAGTGTGTCCAAATTCTACTTTGTTGTAAGGTTACACTAACAGAATGTTGCCAGTGTGAGCACGTTTCTCTCCCATTGTCCTTCAGACCAAGAAATTAAGAGGGATTCCTTCTGAGATGTTTGCAACACCCACATTTCTGCAGTGGTCTAATCTCTGTCTTATCCAACTATTTATCTGGCTGTGGCTCTTCTCCCTGTCTCTCAAGGACATTCCCACATATCATTACATCTTTAAGTGTAATCTTTTCAAATTGCGTACATGTTAAAAATGGTGGATTCCAGTCATTAAGTTCTGAGAGCTGACATTTTAAAAATGAGGCAACTATCTACCTAAGAATACCAAATAAGAGAGAAATAATGGCAATGAGAAATGAATTATTATGTGTAATAATTTTACAAACATGATTTTTTTAGTTTTCTAAACCTTTTAACCTTGAGAAACTAGTTGTTATGTAACCAAATTGATTTAAACCTTTCCCTTTCCCTTTTTCCCTTCCCAAAAATACCTATAAAACATTTTTGGATAGAGAAATGAATCTAAAGTAAATACAGAATTTAAGAAGCAACAGAAAATAAGGGCAGAAATATAGGCTGGGCAGGATATAATCTTTATATTGTACAGATATATGTCAATAAGAAATAGGAACATCATAACTAACCATCTGTTATTTGAGTCTCTGGCCAGAAAGTAAATCATCACTCTTGTTATGTTCAATGCTAATGGAACCTATAATAGAATACATCTATGCCTGGGCAAAATCAGTCATACACATTAATGTACAGTGATCACCTCATTTATGAGCTTCTTCAAAGGCTCAGCACCTTGAGCTTCAATCTGATCTGTATTCATGCAAGAGGTATAAAACTGCACAGCTTTCTCCTTGGCCGAGCCATTAGTCCCAAGTTGTGGTTCCTCTGGACAAGAGAAAGAGTTAAAATCAACAAAATCATTGGGAGATTTTTTTAAAAATGTGACTGCAACCCAAATTCCTTTCAATATAAAATTCATAGTGAAACAAAGCTAAAATTTCTTCATTCTGATAGCAGTGTTTTCTATTTCTATATGTGCTTCTTCACCCTATTAAATTATTTATAGTCAACTTTAAGAGGTGCTATTTGAAAAGAAGAATATGAGCGAAACCAATATTTTGGTTTGGCTGGCTATCAGAAATATCATATTAAGTTTAAAGCATATTAAGTTTATTAAATCAAATCATATTAAGGTTATATCCATGAGTTCAACAGAGAACAGATGAGCATCCCCATATGCTTTGGCATTCATATGTCTGCTTTACTGCATTAGGACAAAATGTACAAGCTTTTTACCCAACCACTTCCTTCAGATGTATTAGATACCCATTGCCTTTTATTGGTCAGGGAATGAAGGTGATGACCCTTTCTCCACCCATGGAAGGGGTACCATCTGTAGTATATTTCCACATTCAGAAATATAAGATGTCTTGATATTTAAGGCAGAAAAATAATGAAAATTAAGGCGATGAGGTATTTCAAGTTTCTTTTTCTTGAGGCTACTTATTTCAATAGAAGATATAAATAAAATTTTTAAAAATAGAGCAAGAAAGAAGAATGCATGTGCAAAGAAGCACCATGAAGACATTAAGGCTGCAGAAATCAAAGTTTGATCATTGAATTAATTTGGTTCCATTGGGTTTACATAATTATCTTTCTTTTGAATACGGCTAAAGATGACATTGAATTCCACAAAAAGACCTCAGAAAATGTTATCTGATTATATTATGCTTGTACAGATGAAACTTTTGTATTAATTGGAAACTTGATATGATACCTTAGAGAAATGCAGTTGCTTTGGGGATTATTAAGTAGCATACTTCTGGGAAAATAATTATTTTGCTGGATTTAAAAACTCACAAGAGCAATCTATTTTAAGTTTTGATTGTCCCTGTTCTCTGAGGGGTACTTGGTGCTTTCTGAGCTTGGTTGTTTTCTTGCAGAAGGTAACAAGGTAACATCATGAGATGTTGCCTAGTTTGGGTAGTGAAATGTCTACAAGAAACCAACCAAGCTCAGAGAGCATCAAGGACACCTTATTTCAACCCAGAGCTACAGATGATATTCTTCACTGGTCTTTTTTGAATTTGACATTTGGAATTGCTTATGTTTTATGGGAGGCCTTTTCCCATTTGGAAGTTTTGTTTTTGATTGTGTCTTTAAAAAATATTAGGAGACTTGGCTGTCATTTTTCTTTAGTAGAAAGGAGCAAGAGGAACAGAAGCAGTAGAGATGGTGGATATGCAGAATTAAGAAAGGAAAGGTCAAGAAGAAAGTAGGTAACTGAAGAGTCGGTAGATAGACTAGACGCACGTGAACTGTAACTCTTTATTGTGCAAAGAATAACTTGTAACAACAG
>JANHFP010007178.1:13372-23659 GCA_032468135.1 Calamaria suluensis
GAATGTTCCAACACTGGAAGTTTTTAAGAAGATGTTGGATAACCATTTATCTAAAGAGGTGTAGGTTTTCCTGCCTGAGCAGGGGGTTGGACTAGATGACCTCCAAGGTCTCTTCCAACTCTTATTCTTATTCAGTAGAGATGCAAATAGAGATATTTTACATTATTTTTATAATGTTCTATTTTACTGTCATTTTCAAGCCTCATTATTTATTACTTCTTGACAGTTGGTGAGAAGCAGATGAGGTTGTTAGTCTAGGCAAGCATAAATATTTGCACAGAACGTTTCACTTCACGTAGTTGTAGAGTTAATTGTGATCAAAAGATGAAAGAAAATTCTTAGAGATTTTCTGTTGAGCACAGTTTAGCTTTGACTGGGGAAAGATTAAATTGTCAACAATCATAACTACTCCTGATTAGCCATTTTTAAAATTTAATCTTACTGGACCGCCTACTGCCAACATCATCCTCCCGCAGATATGTGTGCTCCCACAGGGTGGGCCTCCTCGGAATACCGCCACCGGGACGCTGTAGGTTGGCGACTCCGAGGGCAAGGGCCTTCTCTGTGGGAGCCCCCCCCCCCATGTGGAATGATCTCCCGCCAGAGATCTGGTCCTGCTCGGACCTGTTGGCCTTTAGACGCGCTCTGAAAACATACCTTTTTATGCAAGCCGGCCTGGCCTAGCTATATATTAGGTGTCAATTTGATTGGATTTTTATTGTTGTACACCGCCCCGAGTCCCAGCCATTGGGATAGTCTCTTGAGATGAGCTGAAAGGCAGGAGGAGCTGCGATGTTCCCTCCCATAATTGGGCAACCATAATTGGGCAACCAAGTAACCCTACAATTACCATATATATATATAATCGTTGAATCAGACTTGAGTCCTGGAAGCTACATGGACAAATACCTGCAGATTTTTTGGGAACGTTTTCAGAAATGACTGGCCACTATCTTTTTGGGGCTCAGGTGACAGTGACAGGCCCCAAGTCACTCACAAAGACTTCATAAGTAAAGCAGAACTAGAATTCAGGCTTTTCTGCTCCTACTTCAGTACCACTATCATTACACCAAACTGGTTGTATGCATTGTATAATAGGATTGTGCAATTTTATCTGGAAAATTAAATTAGAAATTCAAATTAAACAATTTAATAAATATAAATGGAGCTGATGATTCACTACAGAACTAGTCTGTACAGCACTAGTGTAAAATCACATTCACTATTATTAACTATGGAAAACAAATATACCTTAATTAAAGTTGGGTACTGTGGTGCTTCCTTCTCCAAAGATACTATTTCAAAGTTAACGGGAATAAATTCATTTTTCATCGGAAGCTTGAATTTCCCATTAAGGTCAGCATTTTGCCATTTCTGTGTAAAAGAAATGTAAATAAGAGGAGTATTAAAAAAAAGAAATTGCAGTGAAACCCTGCTTATTATAAACTTTAAATATTTGTGTTCCTCAAAATTATAATCAAAATTAAAACTGGCTAGTAACATATTGAAATATTTATATATGATTGTTTATGTCCACAATCCATTGTTTTGATTTTCTTTGTAAACATAATGCAGAATATGACATGCATAAACTGAAGATTGTTTCCATACTATAACCATCATGTTGGATTGCTCCATACAAATATTACCATGAAAATAGCTGTCTTTTGCCAGCCTCAGATACACAAATTGCTTTGGATAGTTAAAGACATTAAAGGTGTAGAAATTTATATTTTATTTGTATCCCACTTTTATTACTTTTATAAATAACTCAAGTGGTGAACATATCCAACACAGCTTCATCCTCCTATTTGCCCTACAAGAACAACCCTATGAGATGGTTTGGGCTGAGAAAAAATGACTGGCACGCAAACACACACCTACACACAAACTAGATGGGTAATGCAAGCCCAAACAACAACATGGATTTAAAATCATTTTTAAATAATGGATAGAATTGTAGTAAAATTTGTACTTTCAGTTTTTTGCATTGGACTACATAAGATCAAACTAAGCAAGTAAGGTTTTTGAGAGACCGGTTTAGGAAAGTAAATATTTTACATTTTTATAATCCAAATATCTAATTTTTAAAGAAAAGTAGAACACTAATAAATATACAGAACAAGATCAACATAATAGATCAACATAATGCCATAAAACTAGATAAAGTTGGTAGAGAAAAACTTCAAGTTACTGTATTTTTGGAATATAAGATGTATTCCCCCCCCCCCCCAAAAAAAAGGTGGATGGAAATGTCTGTGAATCTTACACAGTGAATGTTGCCAAATCCCTGCCAACCCACTGGCCCTCACCCTTTGGCCGTTCACAGCCTTCATGCATTGTGTTTACAGCCTCTGCACGCTCCATTTTAGTCCTGTTCCAGGCTGTGGGGATCGCCAGAGCACATTGCCAATTGTCGCCTTCACGTGTCATATTTTTTGCCTCCGCGCATCACATTTTTGGTCTCTGAATGCTCCACTTTTTGCCTTTGTGCATAGCATTTTCTGCTGGTTCCAGGTGGTGAGGACTGGCGGTGGCGGGGATTTCCATCACCTGGAATAGGCCGAAAATGCGATACAATGGGCTGTAGCGAACTCTGCAGCCTGGAACAGCTGATTGGCGGTATTCCGGGAGACCGATCCAACCACCAATCAGCTGCTCGAGCTCAATCAGGCTGCAATAACATGCTGAAACTGACCAGACTGTTTGATGTAAGGATGCAAGCCAGATGAATACCAATGGATGCTGGTAGAGAGAGGCAGAATTTTTTTTTCCCGCTCCAAAAAACCTAATGTGCATCTTATACTCCAGAACGTTTTATACACCAAAAATATGGTTTTCGTTGTACATATACAAGTTACAGCTAATGTTTATATTCAAAAAAGTTTCCTTTGCAGTAGTATAAATATTTTTAAACACCTATTTGGGTCTGTTACCACTAACAAGACACCATCACTGCTCTTAGCATACCTTAATGACTTCATCAGAAATCTTTTCTTGCTTGTACTGGGTTCCATACCACCGTTCTTTTTTATCAGTTTTTCCTTCAAATGTCTTAGAGACAATTGCAACCCTGAAAATAAAAATATACGTAACTATATAATCTATGTAACTAACCTGATCAAAGTTTCTATCTTCGAAACAAATAAATCTGCTTTGCCACAATGAAATTTGCATTAGGACACTTTAATATTCCTGTTGAAATGTATTTATGCTCACATTCATATTAAAAGAATTATGTTAATTCTTATTGTTATATTAATACTGATATCTGAGTGAGCAGATTAAATTATAGTAAACCACAGGCTCTTACACTGTTTGACCTAACTACTCCTTTTCCCAGTTTCAGATAATATCATTGCCCTCACAAAAAACCCACTCAGTTGTTTTATACAACAGTATATTGGATCCTTGATTCACAAATAAGTAATTAGAAATTGCTCCAATATCCAGGATACACCCAAATTACTTCTTGGAGGTAATAACCTCCAGTCTAAGAACCTCTGTTCTAGAGCAGTTAGTAGAGACTTATGGTTTTTTATCAACTCAAAGGAATAATAATTCATAATTTCATATCTGAATTGAATTACAAAAACAGAATAAAATTATAAAAACAGAATAAAATTACTAAGCTGTAACTATAGCCTGAAATTCTATTTTCTTAGATGAAAATCTGCTAAGAGGAACAATATTAGAATTCATGTAAAGGAGAGAAGACCAAGACAAAAAAAACCTGCGCCAAGGAGGGGACTGGACTAGATGGCTTCTGAGAACACTCTATAAAAGAACCCTTCCCACTGATAAAAATATCTGAGAATTGGCTCAAATTAAAATATTTCTGAATGTTATCCTCTGCTGATATAAACTTATGCAACATTCAAGATTCAATTCAATTTCCAGCCATTTTAAATAAAATACTTGGGGGGGGGGAGAGAGAGGCTTCAGGCCTTCCCTCGTAGAATTTATCTCTGCTATATTCCAAATGTTTTAGTAAGTAAGTTTCTCACCTAGTAAAATTAATAAGTTAATAAGGAGATTTTATTTTTCTTTCCAGTTAAAGAGGCAATTTTCAATACTATCTTTGCAGCATATTACATGCAAAAGAAATTATTTATTATCAACATTGTTCTGCATTTCAAAGACAAATAGTTCTTAATTGGAAAAATATGAGGCACTTTGATGGACAAAATATTTATCAATTTGAACATTAAATACAAATTAAATCTTATAATAATGGCCAGAACTAAACAAATAATGGAACAATTATTCAATTTAGACTTGTTCTTCCTTGCCAAATAAAATATCAACATGCATCTTCTGTGCCATAAATGAAACAGTCCACATAGCTTTTTTGCACTTTATGTATGAATACAAAGCATACTAATAGAGTAACATGAGAAGCTTTACTTCCCTTTGAAATTAGTTTCCATGGTAACAGCTCCATTATGGACATTGATAGAATGCTGCTTATCTAAATGTTTCTAGTGTACCCCCATCAAGATTTTAGCGATAAAAGAGAGAGTAAATTATTTACACAACAGCTAGAAGTATACCTTTACAATATAGATGGCTGTTCTACAAAGACTGAATGTTAAGATAACACAACTATCATTCCCTATATAAATTTATTCATTGCCAATGAAAAAATATGTTGTCAGTGGGCAATTGCTGTTTGGGGGGGTTTGCCTTCATTCAGTTAATTACAGAAACTGTAGGACAAATTTAGATGAGCATGTTCTATTAGTAATGCTAATGCAACTGAAGCTAAACAAACATCAAATCGGTTGAAAGAAGTTTTTTTTTTTTTGTATTACAAACTGGAAAGAACCTCAATGCCACCAGAGCAAGAACAGACCTTTTTTTCTCTGTTTTCTGTTTCCTCACAAATCATTTGTTGGAGACAGCAAAATCAGCAGACTGTACAAATACTAGTAAAAGTAAAGATCAACAGACAATCTCTCTTCAACTCCCCCCCCTTTTCCAAAACCTGTTTCTTTCAAGAAGCGGGCTGTAAGAAGGACCTCTGACCAGGGACAAAAAAGTAGGGTTTTTTTGGTATTGGGATATTTTAAACAGCAAAACTGGTGTCTTAAAGAGTGAAGGTACCAATTTGACCTTTTAACACTTCTTACATTCACATACAAACCAGAAACATTTTGGAATGTGTCCCTTAACATCCTATACAGAACTTGGAGAAGACTCAAGCTGGAGGAAGTGATGTACTTCAGGTCTAGAGCAACTGTGTGAAAAGTTCTCTTTTCCAAAGAGATGTGATGACTCAGTTCAGACGATCTTCAAAAGAAATCTGGTGTAATGCTTAAAAGAAGGCGCTCATGTGGGGACTTTGGAGTTCTTTTCCAACCCAATGTACCTCAAGGGTTTGCTCTTGTGAGAAAAAAATAGAAGGGAGCACTATGTACACCACACCCTCAGCTGAAGTAACACTGGATACAAATTGAATGAATAATGAATGCAAGATGAATGAGCTATAATTTCTCTTTTTCCTGCTGAGTTCCACTTGTCTTGCTACATAAAAGCAAAGCTTTTTCTTTCAGATTTCCAAATCAAAAAATTAAACTCTCCAACCAAATTGGAAATCAACTTCCAATTATATTCCCTGGTTCTGACTTGGAAGGCAAACACTAATCATAACACAAACAAGAAAAGCAGATTCATAAAAAAGGAAGGCAGCTGCTGCTTATTTTGAGTCTTCTCAGGATTTATTCAAACACACCTCCTAATCATACCTAACAGTGAAAGCATTATGAATGAATGCAAATTAGTATTATGCAGAAGGTGGGAGGGATGCATTTCAGTCAGTTTTGACTCCTGCTGACTATCTAGACAAGTGTGTGCAATTTTCTTGGCAATGTTTTTGAATATGGTTTACTTTTGCCTTTTCTCTATGGCTGAGAGAAAGTGAGTCATTTGGCTTCTATGTCTCAGCCAAGACACCTTTTCAGATCACCTTCAATCCTAGTCCAGTGTCATAACTACTAGGTTGAATTCCCTCTCCATAAGTGCATAAATAGTGATGAATTTATTTAGAAGGCAATGCAATGCTTTGAATTCTGTTCTCAAAAGGTGATTCAGAGCCTGCAGGAATGGAAATGCATGCAGCACCTGTAGGCAATTCATTAAAGCAGTTATATCTGCTTCCTGGAGCTCTTGCCAGTTGACAGACACTGCATTTGCGACCATTTATGTTTTAGAAGCATTTGTCTGAAATCAGATTCAAAGCATCATACAGGCCAATTATTAAAGCTGAATGACAATCCCTCCCTTTAAAAGAATCACATTTGAAAAGTATGCAATACTCATTACAATATAAAATTTACTACAGAATTTTGTTCCAAATTTATTATTCCTTGCAATGTCATCACAAAGACATCTAAAGACATTTTAAAATGAGGCAAACTTCAGGTATTAGTTTAGAAAGTATTTGCTAAACTGTGTTATTTAGGGAAGAAATATGATCTATATCTTTCAATAAGAATCATAATGTACCATTTATAAATCACAGTAACACTTCAGAATATGGCAATACATCTTACCGGACATTTTCGGGTTTCAGTTTGTTCAATACCATTTCTATTAAATCTGGCCTAAATTCTTCAAGTAAATATTCAGCAGCAAGAACTTCTTCAATAGGATAGTACTAAAATAAAATGTTACATTTTTAGTTTAGACTGAAAATGATTTTAAATGTGTTCAGTACCAGTTAAATAAAGAATTGGTGCCATTTACAAGACTTGACATTGAACAAAAAGTAAATGCTGACCCCTAAAGGATATCTCTGCAATTGCAAGGTAACTGTAAAGAGCAGAGAGCTCAAGTCTCTGTTGATAACAACCATGAATTTACTCATTCCCAACTTGAAATTCAACGACTTTGGCTCTGGACCTGGACCAGTTGATGAACCTTCTGCAATGTTTGACCTTTTTGTGCTGACCTTTTTGGATTTGAACTTTCTTAAGGCAAACTTGCTTGGCTTTGGGGATTTACTCTGTATTCTGTAGGTATGTTTGCACTCACATTTCCTTTGCTACTTGATTATTGTTTACAAACCTATGAGTGAAATTTGAAATCACATCTTGGTGTGCTTGTATGTGCTAGGCCTGGGGCAGGATTGACTCAACCCATCCAACCCATATCCTGAAATTGAGAGGCTGGAAGATTTTCAAGGACAAAATGGATGCTTTAAATCCTATGTAGGATTAACTGGGTTTTTTGCCTCTTAGAGTTGCCCAAATTGGGAAACATCAGTCTCAAATTGTGGGGAGGATGTCCAAAAATTTAAAGGTAAAATGAATTATTTAAGCTGGGATTGGAACACTGGAAATAAGATGCTGGGAGAATGTAGTAGCCCTACATGCACTCTAGACCAGGAGTGTCAAACTGGCAGCCCATAGCCCAGATGCATCACACATAGGCCACACCCACCCCAGCTCTCTGAATGGGAAAAACATCGTGAAAGATCATGTGACAGCAACGTGATGCTGTGAGTTTGACACCTATCCTCTAGATCAGTGATGGCTAACCTTTTTGCCATTGAGTGCCAAAAGTGGAGGGAGCATGGCAGGGAGGTGTCGCCTGTGTACCCACACCCATAATTCTATGCACTCCTCCAATTATTCCATCCCTATGCTCACGTGCCCACCAATATGGCTCCATGTGCCACCTGTGGCACGCATGCCATAGGTTTGCTATCATGGCTCTAGATGTTCAGGCATTACACTCACATTGAGAGTACTAAAATAATGTAAAATCCAATATATAATTGCAAAGATGAAAAATGTAACCTTTTAACATCAAACTGTTTAAACAACAAATATTTTAGTTCACAGGTAAACTATGCTATTTATTAAGCAGATAAACGTATAAAATCAAATCACCTCTGTTGGGAAAAGGAAAAGTTGTAAATGATTCAGCAACAAGCAAGCTAGTTCTCTCAATCATTTCATGATCATCCACATGAGAACACTGATCACTGTACCATCAACAACTACCACTCTTTATAGTAGCAACCCTGATTTAGTTCTGCACTTAGCTGAACAAAGAAAGGGTTGAAGCCAAGTGAAGAACCAGACATTGTCAATGGCTCTTCCTCTCTCTCACATCTGCTTCAAAACATACACTCAGAGAACCCAAATACAACACTCCATACAGTTCATTGAACCTGCTTTTATTATTGTAGCCCTGAATCCTGCAGAGAGATGGATAAGCATTCAAAGTAACACACTGCCCTATTGTCTCTTCTGCTGCCAATCTTAGCAACCTTTGTCTATTTGAGGTACAAAAGCAAAGCTTTGCTTACAAGTCCCATTGTTAACAATAACTTTTTCTCAAAAGTCCCAGAAATATTAAGAAGTAATACAATATTGAATACAATATTCTAAGCCAAATACTAACATAAATAGCTCTACACTACAAGTTGCAACTTACATGAAGCATGCCTGCAAGTTTTGATGTATAACCTCGGGGTCTTTCTTTATCTTTAAATCTGAATGCTACAGCATTTAGATCCTAGCAAAAGAAAAAAACAGAAAATACTCTTCAAGATATATATTAATATTTTAAATTACAAAAAAATATTCTTAAACGTAGATTTACAGTAGTTTGATTTCTAATTTTCAAAATTAATCGCATGAATGGAGCTGGAAGACTGCTTATGTTATTATGAATGTTCCAGAGTGCATAAAAATATGGTTCTTTGCATTATATGGATTCAAAGAAAACATATCACCAATAATAATGATAAATTAATACGAGGTTTGAAATGCAAGTTATTTTAAAGCTGAAATAAATACATGGAGCTAATTCTCTGAATCACCTAAAAACGTACTACCATGTTTCCCCAAAAATAAGACCCTTTCTTATATTTGCTTGGTCTTATTGCCATCCGCTCAAAAGTCCGATTGCGCTTATTATCAGGGGATCTTATTTTGGGGAAAACAGGGTATTTTTCAGAATTAAAATGGGATCATTAGCAGTTTGATAAACTATATGTATATTTATATATATCATTTTCTTGAAAAATATTTCATTATTTTTATCTTCCTAAATTCTTGGCACTTCTGAGAACTATGACCATTGCTAAAAATTCCCGGATTTTAAATCCAAACATCTGGAAGGCATTTAAGTTGGCGAAGAAGGCTGAATTAGTTTATTAATACAGAATAGCTACCTAAAATAGTTACATAATACATAAGTTGGGAAAATGTTTCAAAATAGTTATTTCTATATATGAGAGGTTCACTCATTCAGACTATGTTTATAGGAATATCCAAACTAATTTATGGGTAACTAGCCACCACTGAATTCTGTAGGATTTACTATATATTTGCTTAGGATATACTTACTGACCTCAGTTTTTCACAAATTCTTTCTCTGGGTACATGAACAATTTTTAATATGAGATAATAATAATAATTATTCAGTTATATATATATTTGCCCTGGCTGTGATCTCTGGCCAGATCTCTGACAATCCTTATTGACAAAGATAGTATTCTCGGGCAACATGTTTGACATTAACTATTGCCTTGCCTTATCTGCTGCTACAATAAATGTAGTTATCAGATAGTGGCTTCAAGATTTGAGGCTAAAAGTAAAAAGAGGGTATACAACATATCTGTTCTACCAGGGATATTTAATAAAAGGGGAAACTCAAATGCCCTATTGAAGATCCTAATACAGTAAGAATTGCAATAGTAAACGACATGTTAAATTGATCAATTTCTCTGGAAAACTGCTGAGACAGAAAAGTTGGCATTGCTGATGTGGATGGGAGGAGGCTGTTGTTGGCACTGAAAAGGTCCTTCCTCAAACTAGAGGAAGTTTCTTGCAGATTCCCATTTCTGGACTCCTTTCAGGGCTCAAGAGAGGAAATTAAGTTTGGAATGCCATTCAACTTTTGTATTACCAGGCTTTTTAAGTTGAGCAGTCTGAATTTGTAAGGAATCTAGAGGCACTCCAGATGTTCTTAAATTTTTGCTCTATTGCTTTTTTTCACAGGCTGTAGCAACACTGTAGAGGGGAAAATTTGATCTTTAACCAGTATGCCGCAAATATTCCCCATGATCCAGTGTATGTTTGGACACTGCAGACTCAAGCCTGATACTATCTTAGGGATATCCCATGGTGCACAGGTGAAATCTAAAAACTGTTGCTACCTGTTCTGTGGGTGTGGCTTGTTGAGCCATGTGACTGGTGGGTGTGGCTATGTGAATGGGGTGTGTGTCAAAAGACAGAAACTCACTTGTTCTGCTGGAGCAGGGGGTTGGAC
>JANHFP010007179.1:0-13564 GCA_032468135.1 Calamaria suluensis
GTCCTAGAGGAGATCAACCCTGACTGCTCTTTAGAAGGCCAGATCCTGAAGATGAAACTCAAAGACTTTGGCCACCTGATGAGAAGGAAGGACTCCCTGGAGAAGAGCCTGATGGTGGGGAAGACTGAGGGCCAAAGAAGAAGAAGGGGACGGCAGAGAAGGAGGCGGCTGGATGGAGTCCCTGAAGCAGCAGGTGTGAGCTTGGGTGGACTCCAGAGGATGGTGGAGGACAGGAAGGTCTGAAGGAACATCGTCCATGGGGTTGAGATGGGTTGGACACAACTTCACAACTAACAACAACAAACAACCCCAGTTGCTTTCAATTCTAAAGCGGGACTAGAACTCTCCTTCTCCTGCTTTCTCATTGGATGCCTTTAAAGTGCCAGGCCAAATTGTCTCTTTTTTAAAAAAAATAAAAAATAAACTTTCTTTGTAAACCACGATTTGTCCACCGAACCAGAGCTTCAAGCCTTCACCCAAACATACTCAACCAGAGTGCCCCAAACAACCATAACTAAACCAATTGTTGTGCATTGTGGGACTCAACAAGAGCACCAGCTCCTTCCTCAAACTCTTGTTTCAGATCCAAGGTTATCTTTAAAGGCCTCGGCAGTCTTTGAAACTGAGTTTTCCCAGAACGGAACAGATGCCTGTGAGAAAAGCACCTTCCTTCAAGGCAATCTTTTGAAAGATCACAAGATTTTGATCTTTCAAAAAAAAACCCAGAAAAAACCAGAAAAAAATATATTCTGCTGCTACAAATAGACTATTCTTAATATTTCATGGGACAGCGAGTAAGACAGCTGAGCTTGTCGATCGGAAGGTCGGAAGTTCAGCGGTTCGAATCCCCTAGTGCCGCATAACGGGGGGAGCTCCCTTTACCTGTCCCAGCTTCTGCCAGACTAGCAGTTTCGAAAGCACGTAAAGAAAATGCAGGTAGAAAAAACGGGCCCCCTTTGGTGGGAAGGGAAGGGCGTTCCGTGGCGCCTTTGGCGTTGAGTCATGCCGGCCACGTGACCACGGAGACGTCTTCGGACAGCGCTGGCTCTTCTTCGGCTTTGGAACGGAGATGAGCACCGCCCCCTAGAGTCGGGAACGACTAGCACAGATGTGCGAGGGAAACCTTTACTTTTACCTTAAAGACAAAAGGCAGGCATTGTATCTCTCGTCCTGCTTCTCCATCCCTCAGAGGCTTCCACGGAGCATCTCCTTTCCACTGGAGAGAGGGAAAAAAAGATCGAAAGCAATTTTTGTTCAAAATGACCCTACATGGTCCTGCCCTTGAAATCGCCTGGCTGTGATTTGGGGTTGGGGTTTACTTCTGGAGCGTAAGTGAAAGTTATAGGGCCAGGACGCAGCCTGCTTCTGCCTGAGGTTCCCCTGTTATTTTTCTAACAAGAGTGATGGAAATGGGAAAGGGAAATATATCCAATTTTGGTGGCCGTGATTGAAAAATACGTTGAGATGCTGGAAAGATTGCAAAGAGCAAGAAGAAGGATGAGTGGGCTGGAGGCTAAAACCCTAGGAGGAAGGGCTGAAAGGATTGGGGATTCTACTCTAAAGAAAAGGAGGACCAGGGATGACATGAAAGCAGTCTTCCAACATTTGGGGGGCTGCCACAAAAGAAGAGGGGCTCATGCTATTCTCCCCAAGGAGCAAAAGGCAGGACAAGAAGCAATGGGTGGAAACTAATGAAGGAGAGAAGCAACCTGGATGTCCTGACAGGGAGAACAATCAACCAGTGGAACTGCTTGCCTCCAGAATTTGTGGGTGCTCCATTACTGGAGATTTCATGAAGAGAATGGACAGCTATTTCTCCTGAATGGCCCAGGGTCTCTTGCTTAAGGAGGGGGTTGGACTACAAGACCTCCAAGGTCCCTTCTAACTCTGTTATTCTATACTGCGGTGATCACCATCCATCACCTTAAGTCAATTGCAGTCAATTGAAGTTGTGGGTAGCCCAACGATGGTGGTTTTCATGAAGAGACTGGACTGATGTCTAGTGAAGAAAAGGCCTGGGGATGACTTGTTGGCCATCTTCCAATATTTGAGAGGTTGCCCCAAGGAAGAGGGAGTCAATCTGTTCTCCAAGGCAGCTGAAGGCAGGACAAGAAGCAACGGATGGAAACTAATCAAGGAGAGGAGCAACCTGGAATTGAGGAGAAACTTCCTAACAGTGAGAACAATAAACCAGTGGAGCAGAAGCTGCCTTCAGGAATTGTGGGCGCTTCATCACTGGAGTTTTTAAGAAGAGACGGGACAGTCACTTGTCTGAGATTGTATAGGTTCTCCTGCTTGAGCCAGGGGCTGGACTAGAAGACCTCTAAGGTCTCTTCCAGCTCTATTCTATTTCACCCCACCCCACCCTACCTTACCTTACCTTACCTTTGCTGGTTTTTGACCCGGTTGAAAGGTTAAAAATGCATGGGAAGAAAAGTCCTTAGAAGCTATCATAGGGATGCTGCATTCCAAAACAATCCAACTAGATTTTTGGGAACATTCATATATAGCTAAACCCCATGTTGAGTTGGTATGAAGAGGTGTGTGGATGAGTTTTCAGTTCAGGAAGTAAACCACAAAAATGGGAACCTGCATTTGTTCCTACTTGATTCTCTCTCTCTCTCTCTGTGTCTCTGTCTCTCTCTCTCTCTGTGTGTGTGTGTCTCTCTGTCTCTCTCTGTCTCTCTCTCTCTCTCTAAATTTTAAAAAAAGGACAGTGAGTAGCTTTGAAGAGGTTTTCTGGGATGACATCAGTATGTTTCACCCTGTTTCCTCAGCTGGCAGAGAATGGGGTAGAATGGACACAGGCAAATCTGAAAGGGACTGGGAATAGATGAGGGCTATCAATCATGTGCATCCTTTCCCATCAGGGATTCTAATATAATGTTTATAAGAGGGGAGCAGAGTGCTGAGTGTGAAAAGGGGAGGAAGAGACAGCACAGGAGCAGAGAAATCTATGCTACAGTTTCAAACACTGACATCCCTGGCTAACTTTGGACCAATGGCTCTTTCTTATCAGGCCTGGGTTGTTGTGGAGATAAAATTAGGGGAGACCACCAAAGGAAACTGCCTTGAGCTTCCTAAAAAGAGGCTCAATCTAAATGAACATAGAATAACAGAGCTGAAGTCAGAGCTGAAGAAGCTTCTTGGATGGGAAGCGAAACGTCTTCAAAGAAAAACAAGAAAGCCCAGTTGCCTCTTGAAAAAAAGCCCCTTTGGGACAACCATGACCTGGGTGACTGAGAACCTCCAAAGACATAGAATAATAGAGTCGGAAGGCACCTTGGAGATATTCTAGTCCAACCCCCTGCTCGAGTAGACCTTATACCATTTCAGGCAAATGGTTGTCCAGTATCTTCTTAAAAGCCTCCAGTGATGGAGCACCCATAACTTCTGAAGTCAAGGCATTCCACTGGTTATTTGTTCTCATCGTTAGGAAATTTCTCCTTAATTCTAGGCTGCTTCTCTCCTTGGTTAGTTTCCAACCATTTTTTCTTCTCTTGCCTTCTGGTGCTTTGGAAATTAGTCTGACTCCCCCCCCCCCGTCATCTTTGTAGGAGCCCCTCAAATATTGAAAGACTGCTATCATGTCTCCTTCTTTTCATTAGATGGGACATACCCAATTCCTGTAACCGTTCTTCGTACAAAAATGCAATGATTATATCCAAATAAAAGAATGGGCCATCTGACACCTGGAATATTCTGTTCCATGGGAAAGGGCACCATTGTTGGTTGTACAGCGGCTAAGTGTTGATTGGTGACCCCCAGGAAGAGGGCCTTCTCGGTTGCTGACCCGACCCTCTAGAATGATCTACCACCTGCACTGCAAAGGCTCCCAGACTTATTAACGTTTCGCCGGGAGCTAAAAACTTATCTCTTCCGTCTCGCTGGCTTGGGTTAAATTTTTAATTAGAAATTAGGGTTTTTAAATATTTAAGAATTTTAGTGGATGGGATTTTTAGAGCCAATTTTAGATATTTAATTTAATTTTAAATTGTTTATAAGTATTGTTTTAAACTATATTGGCTGTACACCGCCCCGAGTCCGTGGGGAGAGGGACGGTATATAAGTGCAATAAAATAAATAAATAAATAAATAAATGACAAGTAGTTGTATTAAAATGGAAATAACCTTCCTCATATCCCATACCATTTTCCCTAACCTATGAAAAGCAATAAAAATGTTTATTAAAAAAAAGAGCACAAAGGACCCTTCATTTCAACCTTGAGCTACAGTATTCTCCTTTATTAATCTCTAATAGTTGATTCATAAAAAAATTAGGTTGACTGTATACTGCAGGTAGTCAAGTAGTAGCATCCAAAAATGGTCAGATTCATTTGATGAAAGCAACTTTGTGTTGAAACACCATAAGCTTCATCCCATGTGGGTATCATTATACCACACATTTCCAAAGAACAGTTTGCACTGCAATGGTGTTTTTGTCACCAGAGCTGCAAGTGGGGGTGTTAAATTTATTAACTCCCAACAATTATGGAGGGAAATATTACACAAGCAAAAATGTGCACAAAACTTTAAAATCTCAACCAACAAATTCTACTCCAATTAGTCTAAATCCATAAACTAAAGAACAAACTACTGTATGTTGTCCACATTAAATTACAGTTGTAATATAATATTTTGTTAGTATCATTTCACTGCCACTATTTAAGTGAGAGTCCAATATGATAATAATTTACAAAGTTGATCATATATTGATTATAAATAAATACATGTTCATCCAATGGACATAGGAACCAAAACTAAAAACAAGAAATAACATAACAAAGCAGACAGAAAAACTCATTTAACAGAACTATAACCAAGAGACACTCATTGTATTGTTTGTATTGTTACTACATGCAAAAAAGCTTTATAAAAAGCTTTTGTTTAAAAAAAAGCTTTTTGTTAAAAAGCTGTACTTATGTATTCATATTCCTACAAGATATATGCACACTTATTTTATCAATTTGCCAAGAAAACATTAGTTTACATAAGAAAGTAACTTGTGGTTTTATTTTGTTTAAAAGCACTGTACTACATTTTGTTTCTCTTGGCTTAACCACTAGAGAGCAGTATTAAGCTATGTACAAATAAGAATGCCTGGAAAGCAATAATATCACATCTAGAACTAAAAAACTAGTAGTTTTAATTGATAGTAGTGGGTAAGTATTGCAGGGCATTTTCTCAGTAGACATTTTGGGCTAAGCCAAAAGAGAGTTTGGACGTGTGCCATCTTCCTGCATAATATCTGATCACAACTCTGAAATAATTTTGTGAATATAAAGAGAAAATGTATCACTCCTTTGGAAGAACATTACACCTTCTTTAAAAAAAAACAGAAAAGCTAATCCTTGGATGTTTGCACTATGTGTATGCATATATGTCTCCTTGGATTTTACAAAAATGAATGTACTGTGAATCACTTTTGATCCCGTTTCCTTATTTTATCTTACACATCTACCTGGGCGATGCCCAACTCATGCTTTGCAAAACACAACTCAGACGTTACTTTGGCTTTTGTTCTCAGGCATACATAAAATAATTTCTTTTCTTTTTTTCAAAATACTGCTTAAACACAGCCTTTTGAAGAAGCACTGGACATATATTTTAAAAAAGATAATATTCTGTAAAGAGATCACTATGACCTATAGCAATGAAGGTTAACCTTTTCGGCACTAACTGCAGAAACTAAAGTATGTGTGCCAGAGCACCAGAATTTGGAAGAGAGCAGCTGCTCTTCAGGATTCTGTCGTACTCATGTGTGCCGGATAGCTGCTTTCTTCCGGGTTCCATCATGCACATGTACGCTGGATAGCTGGCCTTCAAACAAAGACTAGCTGGCTGGAGCGCATGCGCACGATGGAACCTGGAAGAACAGCTGACAATGCCACCCATGCCCACAGAGGGGGTTCTATGTGCCACCTCTGGAACGTTTGCCGTAGGTTTGCCATCATGGATCTGTAGAGAATGCCTCTGTAAACTGGGAAAGACAGCTCTGGGACTCTGCTGTTCTATCCCAAAAATTATATTACAAGCTTTTTGCTACTTCTGCTGATAAGGAGTTCGGATTACTATACTTTTTAATACTTCTATTATGCTGGGTTGGTGGCCAGACCAACTGTAACAACATTTTATACGGTATATATCATGCATTGTTTCTGCTGGCTGTGACTTCTCATTACTGGTGCTGCCATATTCTTGTAACAGTTACCAATTGTGTTCTTCCAGAAAAGCACTAGCCATGAAATATATAAACAGGTTTCTTCATGTTACCTGTCATTTAGGCAACTTGAAAATTGGATTATGTCTCTGCCCATTTTACCCAACCCATTTTAGCAACATGTTAAAGAAAGCATTGGAGGGTGGGTTTTTTTCTTGCAAACTAATGACAGTGTAACAAGGAAAATACACAAGAAAATTTACCAACTACTGCTCCTAAATTATTTCATTTTAATGGTGTAAGACAGCATTGTTCACAAACCTTGTTATTTAGACAGAATTGAGCTTGGCCATTCAGGCAGTACAAATTATTCCACCATATTTTTTCTGTTATTTCAAGCATATGGCTGTGAGAATGATCCCACAACTAATACAAATCAATAATAATGACAGGGATCTTATACTGTGGTAAGTCCTGGTTTATGGCCAAAGTCACAAAACTGGATTCACACACTACATTTGAAGTTAAGCAAATTGCATTAGGATTTAATACATGTATGACCCTAACTATAGCATTCTAAATGACTGACCAACCTCAAAACTTCCACGACAGCATTGTAGTGTAATGAAGTCCAACTTGGTTAGAATCAGTTTGTTAACACACTGGCAATGCTAGAAAATGGGAAGAAAAGGCAGGCATCAATGGAAATGGTAATGGGGAGTAGACAGTAGCAAGGCAAAGAACCGGCAGAAATCCTGAGGTTTCCCACAGAAATTAGGATTCAGCCCAATTTGATTGAAACATAGAGCTTGACTGTAACTAAGAAACAGAAAGGAAGAAGGTGGGGGTTGGGTGTGGGGAGCTAGCCCTTTTGGCAGTAAATAAATCTGGTTCCACTACCAGACAATTCATTTATAAAGGTTTTCCAAAACAGCTCAAAGTTATGAGCCATCTTTTCAGTTCTTAAGAATTCTTAATCATCTGTTAAACTAAGAAGGAATGGAGATGGGGCAGGAAAGAAAGATGGGGAAAATCTTCTGTTCAGAAAATCAGTAAGAGTAAAAAGAGTTGTTGGAAAAAAAATATCCATCTGGGTTCTGCTCCAAGTGGGGAAACAAACACTGGAAACATGGAGACTGCTTGGAAAGACGGTTTAATGGTGGTCAGGAATCACATGGCTTGAGTTCCTGATCAGAAAAGGGCTCAGATGCTTCAAGGTGAAGAACCAAAAAGGCAAGAGAAAATGAAAGATGCTGAGTTTCTGAATCCATACCTCTGTGGGTAACACCTTAGTGTTTCCTGTTCCTGTTTAAGAAATGTACCTTGATTGGTTGTGAGGCTCCCTGGGGGCAGGGGGTCTTAACTAGTCTTGCTGGCTGATGCAATTTTCCATGTATGACATGTGAGTTTCTGTTGCTAGATGGGCCCTATTGTGTTGTAGGTGGGATGCTGGGGGCTTATCCTACCTTTGTTGGATCTTGGGTGAGGGCATTTGCTTATGAATAGGCCAGCTATCTCTTTATCTCTTAAGTGCAGGCATCTGTTATGGTCTATTCAGAGTGTGTGGGCTATTAAGAGTGAGTCAGTTTCCTCTCTAAAAACATGTTTTTTTCCATCCAGAGAAATATAATATTCTGCCTTTTTAATATTTCCTAAAATACTTCATTCTTCTAGGAGGGGGGTGAGTGCTAGCTTCCTAAAGAGTGCACACAACAATATTAAATAGCAAATGGTCTTGATAGAGTATTACACTTTCAAAATTCACGTTGCATCTTGCTGCTGCTGCTTGTAAAGGTTCCAGCTTTATAATCCTGGTAGTAAACAAGATCAATCATTTCTCCTTCCTGTGTGTGAAGGCTCTTTTATGTTGCAATCATCTTATTTTCACAGAAAGGCTGGATTGTATTTGGGAAAAAACCGAACTAAAATGATTTCATAAAAGAGCTGTATATCCAATGACATGCTGTAATCCAATAGTGTTATTCTTTAGGGAAGGAGAGGAGTAATTAAAAAGCAAAATGCCAGACTATCATGCTCCATGTAAAAACACTTCCTATAAAGCTTTGCTTTTATCACTTTTCCCATAACATAATGATTTGCAGAATGTTGTTTGTAATTATTGTAATTATAATTACCTGTGATATGTTATTCAGCCTTTTGAGGATTCCTCAGCCTGCAACAATGATTTTTTTAAAAGAATAGCTGAGTATGATATTTTCTTCTTAAAAATCACCTTTGCTGATTTCTGCTGAGGGGCCTCCTTAAAAATCAGAACATAAGGATTTTGGTCTAGGAACCAAATTATTCTCCACTGCTTTCTTCCTCCTACCCTCAATAATGAAAATCAAGTGCTGGAAATTGCAGTCTGGGGAGGAAGAAGAGTGTACAGTAGGACTTTGATAGTATTTTTCTCCTTACTGTCCTAGCTGGAAAAAATAGTCTCAATTTTTTTTTTTGGGGGGGGGGAATGGCATGATTCTCTTCAATGGAAGAAAAAGATGCTCAGAGAGAATTGAAAGAAGAAACAAGCCTGAGGGAACAAGTTCACCATGGCCTCATCATTTTTTCTTTCTCTGGTTCATATTTTATGCTACTTTTCAAAAGAGAACAAATCTATTATTTGGAGGTCCTCCTGGACTCACAGGTACTGCTGGATCAGGGTTTCCCCCCTCCCCCATCTTTGGCAGTACAGTAGTTGGTACAGGAAGACTTTACATGCCCTCCTCATCACAAATGCAGACTACTGTAATGTGCTTTAGATGGAGATGCCTTTGAAGAACATTTGGAAGTTACAGTTGGTACAATGATGACCCAATTATGTGCAAATAAACATCAAAAGCATCTTATCCTCTGCTCAAGATCCTGCACTGATTTAATGAGCTTCTGAGTACAATTCAAAGTGCTCTTTTTATCTATAAAGCCTTTAAGTCTTGATATCAAAATACATTTAGGTCTGCTTCTACAGCCATAAGCAGGCCACCCACTATGTATGTACAGAAAAATTCCTAGTAATTTTACATTTTAGGAAAGCGTGTGTTACATGTACGCTCCCGGGTTCAGCTTACGGTCATTCACCCATACTCACAGACCTGGAAAACAGCCATGTTTGGGGAGGGGTTTCTTATATGCTCAGGTCCAACATCTTTTGTCTGGTTTAGGTGATATTTTTCATTTCTTTCTTTAACAACTTAGTTCCTTTTTAATCTCCTGAATGGATCTTTTAGGCAAGATTCCTTGTTATCCACCCTGCTTATATATGTCTGCATCATTTTTGTCTACCGTCGACCTGTCACACTTTTTAAGAGGTCCTTAGAGGAGGCGTGCATAAGTGCACCTGCGTGCCTACCATCCCTATCCTACTGTTCCCATCTAATTGTAATCATTCCATCTGTTTATGGCTATGTTTTGCCTATTTATATCTTTAATTGTGCCAATTTTTGTGCCAATGTCTATGTTTATACTGTTACTGTTCCCTTGTACTTGTTGACAAATTAAATAAATAAAATATTTTTTTTAGGTATGGCAGCTTCAGCCCACAGTAGTTTTAAACATGGAGTCAATACTTTTATGCTACTATAAGTGTGACATACCCTTTTTCTCCGTAAAAATTAGATTAGCCCCACCTTGATGGCATTTTAGAAAACAGACGACATAATCATTTTTTAGGGCTTTTGTAATTTGAACATAATTTTACTGTAATTGAATGTTGGTTGTGTACTATTATAAGACTGTTGTGTTACAATACATTAAATAGGATAGTAGGGTTAGGATGTTGTCATTATTAATTAGATGATTTACCTTTCTCACGATAGACATTTTAATGTTTTTGTTACTATGGATATTTTATTTATATTGTTTATTGAAGGGATTTCCAACCTCTGGGCTGCGGTCTATTACCAGGCCATGACCTATTCAGAACTGGGCTGCACAAATGTCTGGCTGGAATTTGTGTGCAAAGCACAACGTGTGTGAGCAGGCAATCACAGGCGTGCCGGCCTGCCACTCTTGCAAGTTGAGCTGTGCATGTCCTGTTCCCACCACTTGTGCTATCCTGTTTCCCTCTTCTCTTTTAGTTGGGCCACCAAGCCACCAAGGTTGAGGACTGCTGGTTTAATGGATATAATGCCATGCACATTTTAATTGTGCAAGCCACCATAATTTGTTAAGAAATTGCTGAAAAATTGATAAATCTATTAATATATACCCATAGCAATAACAGTTTCAAGTTTAGATTTCTCTTTACAATTGAAGATTATTCTTAGTTGACATAATAATTAAGTCTTACCAAGCCCTTTGAGGCAGATAATGTCTCCTTCAAGTTCAGCTTGCATCCTAGCATCTACATAGTCTTTCCCCTAGGTCAGTGATGGCTAACCTTTTTCTCTCCGGTGCCAAAAATGTTCGTGCGTGTGCTATCGTGCATGTGTGCGTACCCACACCTATAATGCAATGCCCCACACACATGCCCTGTCCCCTGCACATGTGTGTGCAACCCCCCTGTGCTGCCCCTCCCGCTTCCACATGCGTGTGCAACCCCCTATGCCCCATTTTGGGCCTAGCAGGCCTCCCTGAAGCCTCCGGGGAATGGAAACGGTCCATTTTTGGACTTCCAGTAGGCCCATTTTTCACATTTCCCAGGCTCCAGAGGCTTTCTTGCGCCTGCTCAGGCCCTCCAGAGGTCAGAAATGGCCTGTTTCTGGACTTCCTTTAGGCCTGTTTTTTACCCTCCCAGAGCCTCTGAGTGAGGACTGTAGCTTACCTGACATCCAAAACGGGCCACGTGGAGACTCCTGGGAGGGGCAAGGTGGGATGTGCATGTGCACACGTCTCCTGCATGTGTGGCCTAGACCTGAAAATTAGCTGGCCTGTGGGAGACATGCATTCATGCACGGTGGAGCTTACCTAGGCTGATGGCTCGTGCGCCTGCAGGAATGGCTCTACATGCCACCTGTGGCCCACGTGCCATAGCTTCACCCTCATGGCCCTAGGAGATGACAAGGCAGAGCCCAAGGGAAGGTTCAAAGAATCAAGGTTTCTAGATACTGCTAACTGCTGTGACATCTAAAAATTAACTATTATTTCTGAAGAGGGTCTTGAGTTCCTACAGAGATATTTAAGAACTTGTGAAGTTCTGGAAAATAATAGTTCTTTACCCCTCCAAAAATTCAGTTAGGCTGATGATTCCTCAGGAGCAGCAATACGTCACTGCAGGATCTCCGTAGATAACATGTAGCACGGAACTGCCATATTCAAGCCAATGAAGCGGATAAAAGAAAGACTTGAAATGAGAATGGCAATAAAGTATTCAATTTATTTGAAGTATTAGTCTTGCTTATTAATATTTATGAAATATTAAACTTCATTTATATCTTTTCAGAATATCAGAAATTATCTTGTTTTGAGGAATGATTTTAACAATCATGCAGGTTAAACAAGTAAATAAAATTATATATTTCTTCATAAATTTAAAAGCAATAGAAAAGTATAATATTATACCTCTGGTTTTAAGAGAAAATCTGTGCAGGAAATTGTAACATTATTACAGTGAATGCTGGAAAACCCCTGTTCTTCCCCTTTATTCCAAAATAACAAAATTGTTATGCAAAAATACTCACCACTTGAAATCAGGCTTAGTTTTTTGGTCCTCTTCCTCTTTGGGAGAGGATAGAAAAAAAATTGCACTAAAACTAAAGCAAATAATTTTGGTAGCTATCAGTCCCTTAGAATTAGATTAATACTAATGTCAACATTATGTGGTTTACAAAGGAAATATAGACTAAGTTTATACTTGAGACTATGCTCTGGTTTGGTTGGCCATAGTTAATTGAATAATATCTCATTATAACACAGTTAATATGTTCACAAGCCTTCAACATTGCTTCTCGTCATAAAGATCAAATTCATAGAACACATTAAACCCAAGTAAAGCAACATATATCACGGCTTTACACAACAATATTTTCTTCTTAGGTAAACTTGGGCAATAACATCCAATGATGGTTCTCTGGGAAAGATTTTGAGGTTTATATGGCATCCATTAGAAGCCATGTTGTTTGCTGCACCATGATCACCATGATTAAGAACATCATGGCATCACTGCCTAAATGAAGCAAATGATATCACTTGTAACAAATTACATGGTTCATGCAAGATGACATCCCCACCATTTCAACTCTATGGACACCTTGTTGTTGTTAGTTGCAAAGTTGTGTCTGACCCATCACAACCCCATGGACAAAGTTCCTCCAGGCTTCCTGTCCTCCACCATCCTCTGGAGTCCATTTAAGCTCACACCGGCTGCTTCAGTGACTCCATCCAGCCATCTCATTCTCTGTCGCCCCCTTCTTCTTTTGCCCTCAATTTTTCTCAGCATTATGTTCTTCTTCAGTGAGTCCTTCCTTCTCATTAGGTGGCCAAAGTATTTGACACCTATATATATGGACACCTGTAGGCTAGGGGTGAAATCTAAAAATTCTTGCCACCGGTTCTGTGGACGTGGCTTGGCCATGGCTTGGTGGGCCAAGTTGATGTCATGCATGTCACTCATTCATGTCATTCTGCCCAAACTAATTTCAGAGCTTTCTCTTGCCCCGCTCTCTATCCTGAAGGGCTGTGCATCCCCTCCCACCAATCCTTCGTACAAATCGCCTGCCCATCAAGAATGTCTAGATTTTCTTAAACCACTGGAGTCTTTTTCTGGGCTCACATGATGTGACTGCTTTTAAAGAGACAATTGAGCCATGTTCTCTGAAACACCTTTTTAGAGACTGAATCAAAAGCACAACATTGCATACTGTAGCTCTAGTATTTTTTCAGACTTCTTAGTCAAAAAACTGTAATTGAATTGAGAGTATTTCTGAAGCACAGTACCCATCCTAAGAAGAATATTATTCAGATGAGTTTTGTAGTTTGAAGGGCATACAGATCTATAATATCCAGCAATGCTTTACTGCAGGATAAACCTGGATGAATTCACACTTTAAAGTGTGCCATAATGTAGTTAGTTGACTCTACTTAGAAAAATTTGCAAACCCAATCAGTGTATTAATGAGCTCATTGATAGTATTTCTGAAAGACCCAATAATATTTTGTGAATGACCACTATTACATATTATCTTATTTACTCCATCAACTATCACTTTGCATGTTAATGCAAAATCAAGATAACTGTCACGACCCAGCCCAAAGTAATTAACACAGGAATCAACCCCCAAGCAATCTCAAACAAACAAAGTAATTACCTGGCAGTTCGTTTCACTCCAGGAAAATATAAACAGCGAAAATACATTCATAAAGGTCCAGCTGAGGTTTGGCTAAGCTTCAAAGGCACACAGCCACGTATCAACACAGGAATTCCAGATAACATCTGGCACGAATCCAACAGCAACACGAAAGTCCAAACAG